>JARGCV010001278.1:0-54123 GCA_034064705.1 Bothrops alternatus | reverse complement strand
CCTTCCTTTCCCTTCAATCTTCCTTCCTTCCTTCCTTCCATCTCCATCTCCATCCTTCCCCTTCAATCTCTCTCTCTCATCCTTCCTTCTTCCTTCCTTCCTTCCTTCCTTCCTTTCCCCTTCAATCTACTTCCTTCCATCGCCTTCCTTTCTCCCATTCAATCTCCTTCACCTTCCTCCAATCTCATTCTCTTTCCTCCTTCATCTTTCTTTCTTCCTTCCATCTCCATCCCTTCCACTTCAATCTTTCTCCTTCCTTCCTTCCTTCCTACCCTGTCAATCTCCTTCCTTCTCCATATTCTTCCTTTCCCCTTCAATCTCCTTCTTTCTCCATCTCCTTCCTTTCCCCTTCAATCTTCCTTCCTTACTTCCATATCCATCCCTTCCCCTTTAATCTTTCTCCTTCCTTCCTTCCTTCCATCTCCATTGCCATCCCTTCCCTTTCATCTCTCTCCTTCCTTCCTTCCCCTTAAATCTCCTTCCTTCTCCATCTCCTTCCTTTCCCCTTCATTCTTCCTTCCTTCCTTCCTTCCATCTCCATCTCCATCCTTCCCCTTCAATCTCTCTCCTTCCTGCCTTCCTTCCTTATCTTCCTTTCCTTCCCCCTTCAATCTCCTTCCTTCTCCATCTCCTTCGTTCCCCATTCAATCTTCTTCCTTCCTTCCTTTTCCCCTTCAATCTCCTTCCTTCTCCATCTCCTTCCTTTCCCCTTCAATCTTCTTCCTTCCTTCCTTCCATCTCCATCTCCATCCCTTCCCCTTCAATCTTTCTCCTTCCTTCCTTCCTTCCTTCCTTCCTTCCTTCCTTCCTTCCTTCCCCTTCAATCTACTTCTTTCTCCATCTCCTTCCTTTCCCCTTCAATCTTTCTTTCTTCCTTCCATCTCCATCCCTTCCCCTTCAATCTTTCTCCTTCCTTCCTTCTCCTTCAATCTCCTTCCTTCTCCATCTCCTTCGTTCCCCCTTCAATCTCCTTCCTTCCTTCCTTCCTTTCCCCTTCAATCTCTTTCCTTCTCCATCTCCTTCCTTTCCCATTCAATCTACTTTCCTTCCGTCCTTTCTTCCTTTTTTTATTCCGTCTTTTTTTTCCTTCCATCTCCATCTCCATCCCTTCCCTTTCAATATCTCCATCCCCTTCAATCTTCCTTCCTTCCTTTCCCTTCAATCTCCTTCCTTCTCCATCTCCTTCCTTTCCCCTTCAATCTTCCTTCCTTCCTTTCCCCTTCAATCTCCTACCTTCTCCATCTCCTTCCTTTCCACTTGAATCTCCTTCCATCTCCATCTCTATCCCTTCCCCTTCATTTCTTTCTCCTTCCTTCCTTCCATCCTTCCTTTCCCCTTCAATCTCCCATTCCTTCCATCTCCATCACTTCCCCTTCAATCTCTCTCTCTCCTTCCTTTCTTCCCTTCCCCTTCATCTCCTTCCTTCTCCATCTCCTTCCTTTCCCCTTCAATCTTCCTTCCTTCTCCATCTCCTTCCTTTCCCCTTCAATCTTCCTTCCTTCCTTCCTTCCATCTCCATCTCCATCCCTTACCCTTCAATCTTTCTCCTTCCTGCCTGCCTTCCTTCCTTCCTTCCTTCCTTCCTTCCTTCTTGCCTTCCTTCCTTCCCCTTCAGTCTCCTTCCTTCTCCATCTCATTCCTTTCCCTTCAATCTTCCTTCCTTCCTTCCTACCTTCCTTCCTTCCTTCATCTCCATCTCCATCTCCATCCCTTCCCTTTCAATCTCTCTCCTTCCTTCCTTCCTTCCCTCCCCTTCAATCTCCTTCCTTCTCCATCTTCTTCCTTTCCCCTTCAATCTCCTACCTTCTCCATCTCCTTCCTTTCCAGTTCAATCTCCTTCCATCTCCATCTCTATCCATTCCCCTTCAATTTCTTTCTCCTTCCTTCCTTCCATCCTTCCTTTCCCCTTCAATCTTCCTTCCTTCCATCTCCATCACTTCCGCTTCAATCTCTCTCTCCTTCCTTTCTTCCCTCCCCCTTCAATCTCCTTCCTTCTCCATCTCCTTCCTTTCCCCTTCAATCTTCCTTCCTTCTCCATCTCCTTCCTTTCCCCTTCAATCTTCCTTCCTTCCTTCCTTCCTTCCTTCCATCTCCATCTCCATCCCTTCCCCTTCAATCTTTCTCCTTCCTGCCTTCCTTCCTTCTTGCCTTCCTTCCTTCCCCTTCAGTCTCCTTCCTTCTCCATCTCCTTCCTTTCCCCTTCAATCTTCCTTCCTTCCTTCATCTCCATCTCCATCCCTTCCCTTTCAATCTCTCTCCTTCCTTCCTTCCCTCCCCTTCAATCTCCTTCCTTCTCCATCTCCTTCCTTTCCCCTTCAATCTCCTTCCTTCTCCATCTCCTTCCTTTCCCCTTCAATCTTCCTTCCTTCCTTCCATCTCCATTTCCATCCCTTCCCCTTCAATCTCTCCTTCCTTCCTTCCTTCCTTCCTTCCTTCCTTCCTTCCTTCCTTCCTTCCTTCCTTCGTCCTTCAATCTCCTTCCTTGTCCATCTCCTTCCTTTCCCCTTCAATCTTCCTTCCTTCCTTCTCCATCCCCATCCCTTCCCCTTCAATCTCTCTCTCTCCTTCCTTCCTTCCTTCCTTCCTTCCTTCCATCCTTCCTTCCTTCCTTCCTTCTTCCTTCCTTCCTTCCCCTTCAATCTCCTTCCTTCTCCATCTCCTTCCTTTCCCCTTCAATCTCCATTCTTCTCCATCTCCTTCTTTTCCCCTTCAATCTTCCTTCCTTCCTTCCATCTCCACCCCTTCCCCTTCAATCTTCTCCTTCCTTCCTTTCCCCTTCAATATTCCTTCCTTCCTTCCTTCCATCTCCATCTCCATCCCTTCCCCTTCAATCTCTCTCTCTCTCCTTCCTTCCTTCCTTCCTTCCTTCCTTCCCCTTCAATCTACTTCCTTCTCCATCGCCTTCCTTTCCCCTTCAATCTCCTTCCTTCTCCATCTCTTTCCTTTCCCCTTCAATCTTTCTTTCCTTCCTTCCATCTCCATCCCTTCCCCTTCAATCTTTCTCCTTCCTTCCTTCCTTCCTTCCCCTTCAATCTCCTTCCTTCTCCATCTCCTTCCTTTCCCCTTCATTCTTCCTTCCTTCCTTCCATCTCCATCTCCATCCCTTCCCCTTCAATCTCCTCTCCTTCCTTCCTTCCCCTTCAATCTCCTTCCTTCTCCATCTCCTTCCTTTCCCCTTCAATCTTTCTTCCTTCCTTCCATCTCCATCCCTTCCCCTTCAAATCTTCCTTCCTTCCTTCCTTTCCCCTTCAATCTCCTTCCTTCTCCATCTCCTTCCTTTCCCCTTCAATCTTCCTTCCTTCCTTTCCCCTTCAATCTCCTACCTTCTCCATCTCCTTCCTTTCCACTTCAATCTCCTTCCATCTCCATCTCTATCCCTTCCCCTTCAATTCTTTCTCCTTCCTTTCTTCCCTTCCACTTCAATCTCCTTCCTTCTCCATCTCCTTCCTTTCCCCTTCAATCTTCCTTCCTTCTCCATCTCCTTCCTTTCCCCTTCAATCTTCCTTCCTTCCTTCCTTCCATCTCCATCTCCATCCCTTACCCTTCAATCTTTCTCCTTCCTTCCTTCCTTCCTTCCTCCTTCCTTCTTGCCTTCCTTCCTTCCCCTTCAGTCTCCTTCCTTCTCCATCTCATTCCTTTCCTCTTCAATCTTCCTTCCTACCTTCCTTCCTTCCTTCCTTCCTTCCTTCCTTCCTTCCTTCCTTCATCTCCATCTCCATCTCCATCTCCATCTCCATCTCCATCTCCATCTCCATCTCCATCTCCATCTCCATCTCCATCTCCATCTCCATCTCCATCTCCATCTCCATCTCCATCTCCATCTCCATCTCCATCCCTTCCCTTTCAATCTCTCTCCTCCTTCCTTCCTTCCTTCCATCTCCATCTCCATCCCTTCCCCTTCAATCTCTCAACTTCCTTCCTTCCCCTTCAATCTCCTTCCTTCTCCATCTCCTTCCTTTCCCCTTCAATCTTTCTTCCTTCCTTCCATCTCCATCCTTCCCCTTCAATCTTTCTCCTTCCTTCCTTCCCCTTCAATCTCCTTCCTTCTCCAGCTCCTTCGTTCCCCCTTCAATCTTCTTTCCTTCCGTCCTTCCTTCCTTCCTTCCATCTCCATCTCCATCCCTTCCCTTTCAATATCTCCATCCCCTTCAATCTTCCTTCCTTCCTTTCCCTTCAATCTCCTTCTTCTCCATCTCCTTCGTTTCCCCTTCAATCTTCCTTCCTTCCTTCCTTTCCCCTTCAATCTCCTTCCTTCTCCATCCTCCTTCCTTTCCCCTTCAATCTTCCTTCCTTCCTTTCCCCTTCAATCTCCTACCATCTCCATCTCCTTCCTTTCCACTTCAATCTCCTCCATCTCCATCACTATCCCTTCCCCTTCAATTTCTTTCTCCTTCCTTCCTTCCATCCTTCCTTTCCCCTTCAACTCCTTCCTTCCAACTCCATCACTTCCCCTTCAATCTCTCTCTCTCTCCTTCTTTCTTCCTTCCCCTTCAATCTCCTTCCTTCTCCATCTCCTTCCTTTCCCCTTCAATCTTCCTTCCTTCTCCATCTCCTTCCTTTCCCCTTCAATCTTCCTTCCTTCCTTCCTTCCATCT
Source organism: Bothrops alternatus (assembly GCA_034064705.1). Classification (NCBI taxonomy): domain Eukaryota; kingdom Metazoa; phylum Chordata; class Lepidosauria; order Squamata; family Viperidae; genus Bothrops; species Bothrops alternatus. Next base: position 49,528 of record JARGCV010001278.1, on the reverse strand, counting down.
CCATCTCCATCCCTTACCCTTCAATCTTTCTCCTTCCTTCCTTCCTTCCTTCCTTCCTTCCTTCCTTCTTGCCTTCCTTCCTTCCCCTTCAGTCTCCTTCCTTCTCCATCTTCTTCCTTTCCCCTTCAATCTCCTTCCTTCTCCATCTCCTTCCTTTCCCCTTCAATCTTCCTTCCTTCCCTTCCATCTCCATTTCCATCCTTCCCCTTCAATCTCTCCTTCCATCCTTCCTTCCTTCCTTCCTTCCTTCGTCCTTCAATCTCCTTCCTTGTCCAACTCCTTCCAATCCCCTTCAATCTACCTTCCAACTCCATCACCCATCCCTTCCCCTTCAATCTTTCTCCTTCCTTCCTTCCTTCCTTCCTTCCTTCCTCCTCAATCTCCTACCTATTCCATCTCCAACCTTCCCCTCAAACTTCCATCCTTCTCCAACCCCCACCCAACCCCTTCAATCTCTCTCTCTCCTTCCTTCCTCCTTCCTTCCCCTTCATCTCCTTCCTTCTCCCATCTCCTTCCTTCCACTTCAATCCCATTCAACTCCATCTCCTTCATTTCCCCTTCAATCTCCTTCCTTCCAACCATCTCCACCCCTACTCCTCAACTTTGTCCTTCTTCCTTCCCCTTCAATCTCCTTCCTTCTCCATCTCCTTCCTTTCCCCTTCAATCTTCCTTCCTTCCTTCCTTCCTTCCTTCCTTCCTTCCATCTCCATCTCCATCCCTTCCCCTTCAATCTCTCTCTCCATCCTTCCTTCCTTCCTTCCTTCCCCTTCATCTACTTCCTTCTCCATCTCCCTCCTTTCCCCTTCAATCTCCTTCCTTCTCCATCTCCTTCCTTTCCCGTTCAATCTTTCTTCATCCTTCCATCACCCAACCCTTCCCCTTCAATCTTTCTCCTTCCTTCCTTCTCCTTCAACTCCTTCCATCTCCATCTCCTTCTTTCCCCCTTCAATCTTCCTTCCTTCCTTCCTTCCTTTCCCCTTCAATCTCCTTCCTTCTCCATCTCCTTCCTTTCCCCTTCAATCTTCTTTCCTTCCTTCCTTCCATCTCCATCTCCATCCCTTCCCCTTCAATCTTCTCCTGCCTTCCTTCCTTCCTACCCCGTCAATCTCCTCCTTCTCCATATCTTCCTTACCCCTTCAATCTCCTTCTTTCTCCATCTCCTTCCTTTCCCCTTCAATCTTCCTTCCTTACTTCCATCCATTCCCTTCCCCTTTAATCTTTCTCCTTCCTTCCTACCTTCCATCTCCATTGCCAACCCTACCCTTTCAATCTCTCTCCTTCCTTCCTTCCCCTTAAATCTCCTTCCTTCTCCATCCCTTCCTTTCCCCTTCATTCTTCTTCCTTCCCTTCCTTCCATCTCCATCTCCATCCCTTCCCCTTCAATCTCTCTCTTCCTTCCTTCCTTCCATCTTCCTTCCTTCCCCTTCAATCCCTTCCTTCTCCATCTCCTTCGTTCCCCATTCAATCTTCCTTCCTTCCTTCCTTCCCCTTCAATCTCCTTCCTTCTCCATCTCCATCCCTTCCCCTTCAATCTCACTCCTTCCCTTCCTTCCTTCCTATCTTCCTTCCTTCCCCCTTCAATCTCCTTCCTTCTCCATCTCCTTCCTTTCCCCTTCAATCTTCTTTCCTTCCTTCCTTCCATCTCCCATCTCCATCCCTTCCCCTTCAATCTTTCTCCTTCCTTCCTTCCTTCCTTCCCCTTCAATCTACTTCCAACTCCATCTCCTTTCTTTCCCCTTCAATCTCCTTCCTTCTCCATCTCCTTCCTTTCCCCTTCAATCTTTCTTTCTTCTGTCCATCTCCATCCCTTCCCCTTCAATCTTCTCCTTCCTTCCCTTCACCTTCAATCTCCTTCCTTCTCCATCTCCTTCTTCCCCCTTCAATCTTCCTTCCTTCCTCCTTCCTTCCTTTCCCCTTCAATCTCTTTCCTTCTCCATCTCCTTCCTTTCCCATTCAATCTTCCTTTCCTTCCTACCTTCCCATCTCCAACTCCATCCCTTCCCCCTTCAATCTTTCCTCCTTCCTTCCTTCCTTCCCTTCCCCCTTCAATCTCCTTCTTTCTCCATCTCCATCCTTTCCCCTTCAATCTTCCTTCCTTACTTCCATATCCATCCTTCCCCTTTAATCTTTCTCCTTCCTTCCTTCCTTCCATCTCCAATGCCATCCCTTCCCTTTCAATCCTCTCTCCTTCCTTCCTTCCTTCCCCTTAAATCTCCTTCCTTCTCCATCTCCTTCATTTCCCCTTCAATCTTCCTTCCTTCCTTCCTTCCTTCCCTCAACATCTCCATTCCTTCCCCTTCAATCTCTCCTTCCTTCCTTCCATCCTTCCTTTCCCCTTCAATTTCCTTCCATCTCTATCTCCATCCCTTCCCCTTCAATCTCTTTTTCCTTCCTTTCTTCCTTTCCCCTTCAATCTCCATCCTTCCCCATCTCCTTCCTTTCCCCTTCAATCTCCTTCCATCTCCATCTCCATCCCTTCCCCTTCAATGTCTTTCTCCTTCCTTCCCTCCCTTCCTTCCTTCCTTCCTTCCTTCCTTCCCCTTCAATCTCCTTCCTTCTCCATCTACTTCCTTTCCCCTTCAACCTTCCTTCCTTCCTTCCATCTCCATCCCTTCTCCTTCAATCTCTCTAATTCCTTCCTTCCCCTTCAATCTCCTTTCTTCTCCATCTCCTTCCTTCCCCCTTCAATATTCCTTCCTTCCTTCCTTCCTTCCTTCCATCCTTCCTTTCCCCTTCAATTCCTTCCTTCTCCATCTCCTTCCTTTCCCCTTCAATCTTCTTTCTTTCCTTCCATCTCTATCTCCATCCCTTCCCCTTCAATCTCTTTTCCTTCCTTTCTTCCCTTTCCCCTTCAATCTCCTTCCTTCTCCATCTCCTTCCTTTCCCCCTTCAATCTTCCTTCCTTTCTTCCATCTCCATCCCTTGCCTTTCAATCTCTCTCCTTCCTTCCTTCCTTCCTTCCTTCCCCCTTCAATCTCCTTCCTTGTCCATCTCCTTCCTTTCCCCTTCAATCTTCCTTCCTTCCTTCTCCACTCCATCCCTTCCCCTTCAATCTCTCTCCTTCCTTCCTTCCTTCTTTCCTTCCTCCTTAATCTCCTTCCTTGTCCATCTCCTTCCTTTCCCCTTCAATCTTCCTTCCTTCCTTCTCCATCTCCATCCCTTCCCCTTCAATCTCTCTCCTTCCTTCCTTCCTTCCTTCCCCCTTCAATCTCCTTCCTTCTCCATCTCCTTCCTTTCCCCTTCAATCTTCCTTCCTTCCTTCTCCATCTCCATCCCTTCCCCTTCAATCTCTCTAATTCCTTCCCTCCCTTCAATCTCCTTCCTTCTCCATCTCCTTCGTTTCCCCTTCAACCTACCTTCCTTCCTTCCATCTCCATCCCTTCTCCTTCAATCTCTCTAATTCCTTCCTTCCCCTTCAATCTCCTTTCTTCTCCATCTCCTTCCTTCCTCCTTCAATATTCCTTCCTTCGTTCCTTCCTTCCTTCCATCTCCATCCCTTCCCCTTCAATCTCTCTCATTCCTTCCTTCCCCTTCAATCTCCTTTCTTCTCCATCTCCTTCCTTCCCCTTCAATCTCCTTACTTCCTTCCTTCCTTCCTGCCTTCCTTCCTTCCTTCATCTCCATCTCCATCCCTTCCCTTCAATCTCTCTCATTCCTTCCTTCCCCTTCAATCTCCTTTCTTCTCCATCTCCTTCCTTTCCACTTCATTCTCTCTCTCCTTCCTTCCATCCTTCCTTCCCCCTTCAACCTTCCTTCCTTCCGTCTCCATCACTTCCCCTTCAATCTCTCTCTCTCCTTCCTTCCTTCCCTCCCCTTCAATCTCCTTCCTTCTCCATCTCCTTCCTTCCCCCTTCAATATTCCTTCCTTCCTTCCTTCCTTCCTTCCCCTTCAATCTCCTTCCTTCTCCATCTCCTTCCTTTCCCCTTCAATTTTCCTTCCTTCTCCATCTCCTTCCTTTCCCCTTCAATCTTCCTTCCTTCCTTCCTTCCTTCCATCTCCATCTCCATCCCTTACCCTTCAATCTTTCTCCTTCCTTCCTTCCTTCCTTCCTTCCTTCCTTCCTCCTTCCTTCTTGCCTTCCTTCCTTCCCCTTCAGTCTCCTTCCTTCTCCATCTCATTCCTTTCCTCTTCAATCTTCCTTCCTACCTTCCTTCCTTCCTTCCTTCCTTCCTTCCTTCATCTCCATCTCCATCTCCATCTCCATCTCCATCTCCATCTCCATCTCCATCTCTATCTCCATCTCCATCTCCATCTCCATCCCTTCCCTTTCAATCTCTCTCCTTCCTTCCTTCCTTCCCTCCCCTCAATCTCCTTCCTTCTCCATCTTCTTCCTTTCCCCTTCAATCTCCTTCCTTCTCCATCTCCTTCCTTTCCCCTTCAATCTTCCTTCCTTCCTTCCATCTCCATTCCATCCCTTCCCCTCAATCTCTCCTTCCTTCCTTCCTTCCTTCCTTCCTTCCTTCCTTCCTTCCTTCCTTCCTTCATCCTTCAATCTCCTTCCTTATCCATCTCCTTCCTTCCCCTTCAATCTTCCTTCCTTCTCCATCCCCATCCCTTCCCCTTCAATCTCTCTCTCTCCTTCCTTCCTTCCTTCCTTCCTTCCCCTTCAATCTCCTTCCTTCTCCATCTCCTTCCTTTCCACTTCAATCTCCATTTTCTCCATCTCCTTCTTTTCCCCTTCAATCTTCCTTCCTTCCTTCCATCTCCACCCCTTCCCCTTCAATCTTTGTCCTTCCTTCCTTCCCCTTCAATCTCCTTCCTTCTCCATCTCCTTCCTTTCCCCTTCAATCTTCCTTCCTTCCTTCCTTCCTTCCATCTCCATCTCCATCCCTTCCCCTTCAATCTCTCTCTCCTTCCTTCCTTCCTTCCTTCCTTCCTTCCTGCCTTCATTCCTTCCTTCCTTCCTTCCTTCCCCTTCAATCTACTTCCTTCTCCATCTCCTTCCTTTCCCTTCAATCTCCTTCCTTCTCCATCTCCTTCCTTTCCCGTTCAATCTTTCTTTCTTCCTTCCATCTCCATCCCTTCCCCTTCAATCTTTCTCCTTCCTTCCTTCTCCTTCAATCTCCTTCCTTCTCCATCTCCTTCGTTCCCCCTTCAATCTTCCTTCCTTCCTTCCTTCCTTTCCCCTTCAATCTCCTTCCTTCTCCATCTCCTTCCTTTCCCCTTCAATCTTCTTTCCTTCCGTCCTTCCATCTCCATCTCCATCCCTTCCCCTTCAATCTCTCTCTTCCTTCCTTCCTTCCTTCCTTCCTTCCCCTTCAATCTCCTTTCTTCTCCATCTCCTTTCTTTCCCCTTCAATCTTCCTTCCTTCTTTCCTTCCTTTCTCTTTCAATCTCCTTCATTCTCCATCTCCTTCCTTTCCCCTTCAATCTTCCTTCCTTCCATCTCCATCACTTCCCCTTCAATCTCTCTCTCCTTCCTTCCTTCCTTCCCCTTCAATCTCCTTCCTTGTCCATATCCTTCCTTTCCCTTCAATCTCCTTCCTTCTCCATCTCCTTCCTTTCCCCTTCAATCTTCCTTCCTTCCTTCCATCTCCATCTCCATCCCTTCCTTTTCAATCACTATCTCCTTCCTTCCTTCCTTCCTTCCCCTTCAATCTCCTTCCTTCTCCATCTCCTTCCTTTCCCCTTCAATCTCCTTCCTTCTCCATCTCCTTCCTTTCCCCTTCAATCTTCTTTCCTTCCTTCCATCTCTATCTCCATCCCTTCCCCTTCAATCTCCTTTTCCTTCCTTTCTCCCTTCCTTCCATCCTTCCTTTCCCCTTCAATCTTCCATCCTTCCTTCCTTCCCCTTCAATCTCCTTCCATCTCCATCTCCATCTCCATCCATTCCCCTTCAATTTCTTTCTCCTTCCTTCCTTCCTTTCCCCTTCAATCTTCCATCCTTCCTTCCCCTTCAATCTCCTTCCTTGTCCATAAATAAACTGTTCATCAAACAACATCCATTTCGTTTTATAGTCTAATTGCTTCATAAAGTAGAACAATGCCTCTCTTTTGTCAATTAAATCATCTTCTTGCTGCCCAGCTAGCCAGAATTCCCCTTCTTGAAACAAAACCTCTTGCTCGCTATAAACAAACTTTTCATCTAACAAAATCCATTTGTCATCTTCATTCTCAAAACCCTCCTCTCTTCCCTGTTGAACTTCTTTCTCTTGTGTTATGTAGTAATCATCTCCATATGCAGATTGTGAAATAAATTGTTCAGCAGTAGGTTGTACATCAATTTCATTTGGAGGAAGAAGTTTAGCTAATTTCAAAAATACTTCTGTCAAAGCCTCTTTCACAAATGCTTTAAACTCTTTAACCTCTTGCGCAAAAGTCTTCTGTGTTTCAGACCTTTTTTCATAAAATTCATCAGTAAAATCCAACTTAGATTTAGCATTTGGCTGTATATTCCACTCCATTTTAAATTTCAAATCACAGCCGTCTCTCTAGCTGCGCTTGAGAGAACAAGAAGAGAGAGAAAAGTAACAGATTCCACTTTCACTTTCCAGCACTTTCCCTAACAATGAGAACAGTGAAAGCTAAACGCCATCTTAAAACATTGTTGATTGAAGACGTTAGAAATGTATAACCAAGAAAAAAAAACAATAAAAATACTTGCAAACCATTTAGACTCCTGTAGTCATTCAGCCTGCTTATAATCTCTTCAGTGTTAAATCTTAAAAAAAAAGCAGAAGTGGTCGCGGCGTCTTTTTCTGCCTGAAGACAGAAGCGTCTCTGGATAGGAGCGTCCTCCGGAGCTATAGGGAGCTCACTCTTAATCCCTGAAAGCTTCTTTTCCAGGGATTTAAGAAGGCTCAACCTTACTCCCGATGCTCTTCACCTCTCCTTTGCCCGGAGAGGGGATCTTTCACCGCGAAAAAACAGCTGATGTGCGCTGTTTTTCGCGGCTTTACACATCCAGATGACGGAGTCTCACAAAGGAGACCCTGCGGCGCCAGCGGAGCCACTGGAAGTACAAGAGGATATGATTCAAGAAAGGAAGACTCAATTCAACAAGCAACTTAGCTACGGGGCTGAAGAAATACAGAAGAGAGACTTATTACCGGTAGTTGGAAGGGTGGCCTTGTTATGGCCTTTTATTTGGTTGAAAAAGAAACCTAGAGTTCGCTTGAAGTAATGAAAATTTAAAATTGTATGTAAGGAATTATTCTAGGTGTGATATTAGGTTGGAATGTAAGTTAGAAATGCTATAAATAATTTGTTTTTATTATGGAGGTTTATTTGTCAGGTGAGAGAGTCCAGAAGTTGATTGATTAAAAGAAATTTATAATTAAATGAGAGAATTAAGGTTAATCTAAGATAATGGGTTGATTTAAAGATTTAGATTTTAGGCAAGCTGTAAGATAGGATATTTAAATGATATTTTATGATATATTACTATAAATTAAATTTAGTAGATTTGATTTAGATTGATGGTCTAGACGTTAATGATAAATATTATTTTTAACAAGATGAGCTGATTGTTTATATTATAAGTAAGGTTTAGAAGAGGATGTTTATATGATGATATATTAAGATATATTATGATAAACTAAATTGAATAAGAATATAATTATTATTATTAATATAAGTTTATAGGTAAGCTGCAAACCAGGATGTTTAAATGATATTTTAAGATATATTATTATAAACTAAATTTAGTAGATTTGACTTAGATTGACGGTTTAGAAGTTAATGATAAATATTATTCTTAACAAGATGAGTTGATTGTTTATATTATAAGTAAGGTTTAGAAGAGGATGTTTATATTATGATATATACTAAGATATATTATGATAAACTAAATTGAATAAGAATATAATTATTATTATTAATATCATTATTATTATCTTGAATTGAGGGATTTATTGATATTGTTATGGTTAATATTATTTGTTTAACTTTAATAAGATGGTTTTTTTTCTTGTTTTTTTTTTGTTTTTTTTCCCCTTTTTTTGTTTTTTTTTTTTGTGTGTGTGTTTTGAGTAAGAGATAGTATATAGTTTAAAATTCTTGTTAAGTTCATATAATAATTTTGTTTGATGTAGTGGGGCTTTCTTTTGTTATACCCTGTAATCATTCTGGGAAGCCGCATTATTTTAGGTATGATGTTTTTTTTAGCTGTAATTAGGGTTGGTGGAAGAATAATTAATTATTGTTACTAATGGGTTGTTTGGGTGGCCTTTGGTGGATTGAAGGATGAGTTAAGTGTGAGCTGATAAGAAGGGGGAAGAATGATGGTAAATTGTTTGAGATGCTTATTTTCAGTTGAGTTATTATTATCAGAAGTATTGGAAATTGTATTTATGTTTTGTTGTTGATTGTTTATTTGTATATTAAGATTTGATATGATTAGCTTTCTTTTCTGTTAAAATTGAGGGGGGAAAAAAGTCAATAAAAATATTTATAAAAAAAAAAAATCTCCTTCCTTGTCCATCTGCTTTATTTCCCCTTCAGTCTTCCTTCCATCCATCCATTTCCATCTCCGTCCCTTCCTTTTCAATCTCTCTCTCTCTCCTTCCTTCCTTCCTTCCTTCCTTCCCCGTCAATCTCCTTCCTTGTCCATCTGCTTCCTTTCTCCTTTAATCTCCTTCCTTCTCCATCTCCTTCTTTTCCCCTTCAATCTCCTTCCTTCTCCATCTCCTTCCTTTCCCCTTCAATCTTCCTTCCTTCCTTCCTTCCCCTTCAATCTCCTTACTTGTCCATCTCCTTCAATTCCCCTTCAATCTCCTTCCTTCTCCGTCTCCTTCCTTTCCCCTTCAATCTTCCTTCATTTCTTCCATCTCCATCCCTTCCCTTTCAATCTCTCTCCTTCCTTCCTTCCTTCCCCTTCAATCTCCTTCCTTCTCCATCTCCTTCCTTTCCCCTTCAATCTTCCTTCCTTCCTTCCATCTCCATCTCCATTCCTTCCCCTTCAATCTCTCCTTCCTTCCTTCCTTCCTTCCTTCCTTCCTTCCTCCTTCAATCTCCTTCCTTGTCCATCTCCTTCCTTTCCCCTTCAATCTTCCTTCCTTCCTTCTCCATCTCCATCCCTTCCCCTTCAATCTCTCTCCTTCCTTCCTTCCTTCCTTCCTTCCTTCCTTCCCCCTTAAATCTCCTTCCTTGTCCATCTCCTTCCTTTCCCCTTCAATCTTCCTTCCTTCCTTCTCCATCTCCATCCCTTCCCCTTCAATCTCTCTCCTTCCTTCCTTCCTTCCTTCCTTCCTTCCCCTTCAATCTCCTTCCTTGTCCATCTCCTTCCTTTCCCCTTCAATCTTCCTTCCTTCCTTCTCCTTCTCCATCCCTTCCCCTTCAATCTCTCTCCTTCCTTCCTTCCTTCTTTCCTTCCTCCTTTAATCTCCTTCCTTGTCCATCTCCTTCCTTTCCCCTTCAATCTTCCTTCCTTCCTTCTCCATCTCCATCCCTTCCCCTTCAATCTCTCTCCTTCCTTCCTTCCTTCCTTCCCCCTTCAATCTCCTTCCTTCTCCATCTCCTTCCTTTCCCCTTCAATCTTCCTTCCTTCCTTCTCCATCTCCATCCCTTCCCCTTCAATCTCTCTAATTCCTTCCCTCCCCTTCAATCTCCTTCCTTCTCCATCTCCTTCGTTTCCCCTTCAATCTTCCTTCCTTCCTTTCCCCTTCAATCTCCTTCCTTCTCCATCTCCTTCCTTTCCCCTTCAATCTCCTTCCATCTCCATCTCTATCCCTTCCCCTTCAATTTCTTTCTCCTTCCTTCCTTCCTTTCTTTCCCCTTCAATCTTCCTTCCTTCCATCTCCATCACTTCCCCTTCAATCTCTCTCTCCTTCCTTTCTTCCTTCCCCTTCAATCTCCTTCCTCGTCCATCTCCTTCCTTTCCATTCAATCTCCTTCATTCTCCATCTCCTTCGTTTCCCCTTCAATCTTCCTTCCTTCCTTCCATCTCCATCTCTTCCTTTTCAATCACTCTCTCCTTCCTTCCTTCCTTCCTTTCTCCTTTAATCTCCTTCCTTCCCCATCTCCTTCCTCTCCCCTTCAATCTCCTTCCATCTCCATCTCCTTCGTTTCCTCTTCAATCTTCCTTCCTTCCTTTCCCCTTCAATCTCCTTCCTTCTCCATCTCCTTCCTTTCCCCTTCAATCTCTTTCCATCTCCATCTCTATCCCTTCCCCTTCAATTTCTTTCTCCTTCCTTCCTTCCTTCCATCCTTCCTTTCCCCTTCAATCTCTCTAATTCCTTCCCTCCCCTTCAATCTCCTTCCTTCTCCATCTCCTTCGTTTCCCCTTCAATCTTCCTTCCTTTCTTCCATCTCCATCCCTTCCCTTTCAATCTCTCTCCTTCCTTCCTTCCTTCCTTCCTTCCTTCCTTCCCCCTTCAATCTCCTTCCTTCTTCATCTCCTTCCTTTCCCCTTCAACCTACCTTCCTTCCTTCCATCTCCATCCCTTCTCCTTCAATCTCTCTAATTCCTTCCTTCCCCTTCAATCTCCTTTCTTCTCCATCTCCTTCCTTCCCCCTTCAATATTCCTTCCTTCGTTCCTTCCTTCCTTCCATCTCCATCCCTTCCCCTTCAATCTCTCTCATTCCTTCCTTCCCCTTCAATCTCCTTTCTTCTCCATGTCCTTCCTTTCCCCTTCAATCTTCCTTACTTCCTTCCTTCCTTCCTGCCTTCCTTCCTTCCTTCATCTCCATCTCCATCCCTTCCCTTTCAATCTCTCTCATTCCTTCCTTCCCCTTCAATCTCCTTTCTTCTCCATCTCCTTCCTTTCCACTTCATTCTCTCTCTCCTTCCTTCCATCCTTCCTTCCCCCTTCATCCTTCCTTCCTTCCGTCTCCATCACTTCCCCTTCAATCTCTCTCTCTCCTTCCTTCCTTCCCTCCCCTTCAATCTCCTTCCTTCTCCATCTCCTTCCTTTCCCCTTCAATCTTCCTTCCTTCCTTCCTTCCATCTCCATCTCCATCCCTTACCCTTCAATCTTTCTCCTTCCTTCCTTCCTTCCTTCCTTCCTTCCTTCCTTCCTTCCTTCCTTCCTTCCTTCCTTCCTTCCTTCCTTCCTTCTTGCCTTCCTTCCTTCCCCTTCAGTCTCCTTCCTTCTCCATCTCATTCCTTTCCTCTTCAATCTTCCTTCCTACCTTCCTTCCTTCCTTCCTTCCTTCCTTCATCTCCATCTCCATCTCCATCTCCATCTCCATCTCCATCTCCATCTCCATCTCCATCTCCATCTCCATCTCCATCTCCATCTCCATCTCCATCTCCATCTCCAACTCCATCTCCATCCCTTCCCTTTCAATCTCTCTCCTTCCTTCCTTCCTTCCATCTCCATCTCCATCCCTTCCCCTTCAATCTCTCAACTTCCTTCCTTCCCCTTCAATCTCCTTCCTTCTCCATCTCCTTCCTTTCCCCTTCAATCTTTCTTCCTTCCTTCCATCTCCATCCCTTCCCCTTCAATCTTTCTCCTTCCTTCCTTCCCCTTCAATCTCCTTCCTTCTCCAGCTCCTTCGTTCCCCCTTCAATCTTCTTTCCTTCCGTCCTTCCTTCCTTCCTTCCATCTCCATCTCCATCCCTTCCCTTTCAATATCTCCATCCCCTTCAATCTTCCTTCCTTCCTTTCCCCTTCAATCTCCTTCCTTCTCCATCTCCTTCGTTTCCCCTTCAATCTTCCTTCCTTCCTTCCTTTCCCCTTCAATCTCCTTCCTTCTCCATCTCCTTCCTTTCCCCTTCAATCTTCCTTCCTTCCTTTCCCCTTCAATCTCCTACCTTCTCCATCTCCTTCCTTTCCACTTCAATCTCCTTCCATCTCCATCTCTATCCCTTCCCCTTCAATTTCTTTCTCCTTCCTTCGTTCCATCCTTCCTTTCCCCTTCAATCTTCCTTCCTTCCATCTCCATCACTTCCCCTTCAATCTCTCTCTCTCTCCTTCCTTTCTTCCCTTCCCCTTCAATCTCCTTCCTTCTCCATCTCCTTCCTTTCCCCTTCAATCTTCCTTCCTTCTCCATCTCCTTCCTTTCCCCTTCAATCTTCCTTCCTTCCTTCCTTCCATCTCCATCTCCATCCCTTACCCTTCAATCTTTCTCCTTCCTTCCTTCCTTCCTTCCTTCCTTCCTTCCTTCCTTCCTTCCTTCCTTCTTGCCTTCCTTCCTTCCCCTTCAGTCTCCTTCCTTCTCCATCTTCTTCCTTTCCCCTTCAATCTCCTTCCTTCTCCATCTCCTTCCTTTCCCCTTCAATCTTCCTTCCTTCCTTCCATCTCCATTTCCATCCCTTCCCCTTCAATCTCTCCTTCCTTCCTTCCTTCCTTCCTTCCTTCCTTCGTCCTTCAATCTCCTTCCTTGTCCATCTCCTTCCTTTCCCCTTCAATCTTCCTTCCTTCTCCATCACCATCCCTTCCCCTTCAATCTTTCTCCTTCCTTCCTTCCTTCCTTCCTTCCTTCGTCCTTCAATCTCCTTCCTTGTCCATCTCCTTCCTTTCCCCTTCAATCTTCCTTCCTTCTCCATCCCCATCCCTTCCCCTTCAATCTCTCTCTCTCCTTCCTTCCTTCCTTCCTTCCCCTTCAATCTCCTTCCTTCTCCATCTCCTTCCTTTCCACTTCAATCTCCATTCTTCTCCATCTCCTTCTTTTCCCCTTCAATCTTCCTTCCTTCCTTCCATCTCCACCCCTTCCCCTTCAATCTTTGTCCTTCCTTCCTTCCCCTTCAATCTCCTTCCTTCTCCATCTCCTTCCTTTCCCCTTCAATCTTCCTTCCTTCCTTCCTTCCTTCCTTCCATCTCCATCTCCATCCCTTCCCCTTCAATCTCTCTCTCCTTCCTTCCTTCCTTCCTTCCTTCCCCTTCAATCTACTTCCTTCTCCATCTCCCTCCTTTCCCCTTCAATCTCCTTCCTTCCTTCCTTCCCCTTCAATCTCCTTCCTTGTCCATCTCCTTCAATTCCCCTTCAATCTCCTTCCTTCTCCGTCTCCTTCCTTTCCCCTTCAATCTTCCTTCATTTCTTCCATCTCCATCCCTTCCCTTTCAATCTCTCTCCTTCCTTCCTTCCTTCCCCTTCAATCTCCTTCCTTCTCCGTCTCCTTCCTTTCCCCTTCAATCTTCCTTCATTTCTTCCATCTCCATCCCTTCCCTTTCAATCTCTCTCCTTCCTTCCTTCCTTCCCCTTCAATCTCCTTCCTTCTCCATCTCCTTCCTTTCCCCTTCAATCTTCCTTCCTTCCTTCCATCTCCATCTCCATTCCTTCCCCTTCAATCTCTCCTTCCTTCCTTCCTTCCTTCCTTCCTTCCTCCTTCAATCTCCTTCCTTGTCCATCTCCTTCCTTTCCCCTTCAATCTTCCTTCCTTCCTTCTCCATCTCCATCCCTTCCCCTTCAATCTCTCTCCTTCCTTCCTTCCTTCCTTCCTTCCTTCCTTCCTTCCTTCCCCCTTAAATCTCCTTCCTTGTCCATCTCCTTCCTTTCCCCTTCAATCTTCCTTCCTTCCTTCTCCATCTCCATCCCTTCCCCTTCAATCTCTCTCCTTCCTTCCTTCCTTCCTTCCTTCCTTCCCCCTTCAATCTCCTTCCTTGTCCATCTCCTTCCTTTCCCCTTCAATCTTCCTTCCTTCCTTCTCCTTCTCCATCCCTTCCCCTTCAATCTCTCTCCTTCCTTCCTTCCTTCTTTCCTTCCTCCTTTAATCTCCTTCCTTGTCCATCTCCTTCCTTTCCCCTTCAATCTTCCTTCCTTCCTTCTCCATCTCCATCCCTTCCCCTTCAATCTCTCTCCTTCCTTCCTTCCTTCCTTCCCCCTTCAATCTCCTTCCTTCTCCATCTCCTTCCTTTCCCCTTCAATCTTCCTTCCTTCCTTCTCCATCTCCATCCCTTCCCCTTCAATCTCTCTAATTCCTTCCCTCCCCTTCAATCTCCTTCCTTCTCCATCTCCTTCGTTTCCCCTTCAATCTTCCTTCCTTCCTTTCCCCTTCAATCTCCTTCCTTCTCCATCTCCTTCCTTTCCCCTTCAATCTCCTTCCATCTCCATCTCTATCCCTTCCCCTTCAATTTCTTTCTCCTTCCTTCCTTCCTTTCTTTCCCCTTCAATCTTCCTTCCTTCCATCTCCATCACTTCCCCTTCAATCTCTCTCTCCTTCCTTTCTTCCTTCCCCTTCAATCTCCTTCCTCGTCCATCTCCTTCCTTTCCATTCAATCTCCTTCATTCTCCATCTCCTTCGTTTCCCCTTCAATCTTCCTTCCTTCCTTCCATCTCCATCTCTTCCTTTTCAATCACTCTCTCCTTCCTTCCTTCCTTCCTTTCTCCTTTAATCTCCTTCCTTCCCCATCTCCTTCCTCTCCCCTTCAATCTCCTTCCATCTCCATCTCCTTCGTTTCCTCTTCAATCTTCCTTCCTTCCTTTCCCCTTCAATCTCCTTCCTTCTCCATCTCCTTCCTTTCCCCTTCAATCTCTTTCCATCTCCATCTCTATCCCTTCCCCTTCAATTTCTTTCTCCTTCCTTCCTTCCTTCCATCCTTCCTTTCCCCTTCAATCTCTCTAATTCCTTCCCTCCCCTTCAATCTCCTTCCTTCTCCATCTCCTTCGTTTCCCCTTCAATCTTCCTTCCTTTCTTCCATCTCCATCCCTTCCCTTTCAATCTCTCTCCTTCCTTCCTTCCTTCCTTCCTTCCTTCCTTCCCCCTTCAATCTCCTTCCTTCTTCATCTCCTTCCTTTCCCCTTCAACCTACCTTCCTTCCTTCCATCTCCATCCCTTCTCCTTCAATCTCTCTAATTCCTTCCTTCCCCTTCAATCTCCTTTCTTCTCCATCTCCTTCCTTCCCCCTTCAATATTCCTTCCTTCGTTCCTTCCTTCCTTCCATCTCCATCCCTTCCCCTTCAATCTCTCTCATTCCTTCCTTCCCCTTCAATCTCCTTTCTTCTCCATGTCCTTCCTTTCCCCTTCAATCTTCCTTACTTCCTTCCTTCCTTCCTGCCTTCCTTCCTTCCTTCATCTCCATCTCCATCCCTTCCCTTTCAATCTCTCTCATTCCTTCCTTCCCCTTCAATCTCCTTTCTTCTCCATCTCCTTCCTTTCCACTTCATTCTCTCTCTCCTTCCTTCCATCCTTCCTTCCCCCTTCATCCTTCCTTCCTTCCGTCTCCATCACTTCCCCTTCAATCTCTCTCTCTCCTTCCTTCCTTCCCTCCCCTTCAATCTCCTTCCTTCTCCATCTCCTTCCTTTCCCCTTCAATCTTCCTTCCTTCCTTCCTTCCATCTCCATCTCCATCCCTTACCCTTCAATCTTTCTCCTTCCTTCCTTCCTTCCTTCCTTCCTTCCTTCCTTCCTTCCTTCCTTCCTTCCTTCTTGCCTTCCTTCCTTCCCCTTCAGTCTCCTTCCTTCTCCATCTCATTCCTTTCCTCTTCAATCTTCCTTCCTACCTTCCTTCCTTCCTTCCTTCCTTCCTTCCTTCCTTCATCTCCATCTCCATCTCCATCTCCATCTCCATCTCCATCTCCATCTCCATCTCCATCTCCATCTCCATCTCCAACTCCATCTCCATCCCTTCCCTTTCAATCTCTCTCCTTCCTTCCTTCCTTCCATCTCCATCTCCATCCCTTCCCCTTCAATCTCTCAACTTCCTTCCTTCCCCTTCAATCTCCTTCCTTCTCCATCTCCTTCCTTTCCCCTTCAATCTTTCTTCCTTCCTTCCATCTCCATCCCTTCCCCTTCAATCTTTCTCCTTCCTTCCTTCCCCTTCAATCTCCTTCCTTCTCCAGCTCCTTCGTTCCCCCTTCAATCTTCTTTCCTTCCGTCCTTCCTTCCTTCCTTCCATCTCCATCTCCATCCCTTCCCTTTCAATATCTCCATCCCCTTCAATCTTCCTTCCTTCCTTTCCCCTTCAATCTCCTTCCTTCTCCATCTCCTTCGTTTCCCCTTCAATCTTCCTTCCTTCCTTCCTTTCCCCTTCAATCTCCTTCCTTCTCCATCTCCTTCCTTTCCCCTTCAATCTTCCTTCCTTCCTTTCCCCTTCAATCTCCTACCTTCTCCATCTCCTTCCTTTCCACTTCAATCTCCTTCCATCTCCATCTCTATCCCTTCCCCTTCAATTTCTTTCTCCTTCCTTCGTTCCATCCTTCCTTTCCCCTTCAATCTTCCTTCCTTCCATCTCCATCACTTCCCCTTCAATCTCTCTCTCTCTCCTTCCTTTCTTCCCTTCCCCTTCAATCTCCTTCCTTCTCCATCTCCTTCCTTTCCCCTTCAATCTTCCTTCCTTCTCCATCTCCTTCCTTTCCCCTTCAATCTTCCTTCCTTCCTTCCTTCCATCTCCATCTCCATCCCTTACCCTTCAATCTTTCTCCTTCCTTCCTTCCTTCCTTCCTTCCTTCCTTCCTTCCTTCCTTCCTTCTTGCCTTCCTTCCTTCCCCTTCAGTCTCCTTCCTTCTCCATCTTCTTCCTTTCCCCTTCAATCTCCTTCCTTCTCCATCTCCTTCCTTTCCCCTTCAATCTTCCTTCCTTCCTTCCATCTCCATTTCCATCCCTTCCCCTTCAATCTCTCCTTCCTTCCTTCCTTCCTTCCTTCCTTCCTTCCTTCGTCCTTCAATCTCCTTCCTTCTCCATCTCCTTCCTTTCCCCTTCAATCTTCCTTCCTTCTCCATCACCATCCCTTCCCCTTCAATCTTTCTCCTTCCTTCCTTCCTTCCTTCCTTCCTTCGTCCTTCAATCTCCTTCCTTGTCCATCTCCTTCCTTTCCCCTTCAATCTTCCTTCCTTCTCCATCCCCATCCCTTCCCCTTCAATCTCTCTCTCTCCTTCCTTCCTTCCTTCCTTCCCCTTCAATCTCCTTCCTTCTCCATCTCCTTCCTTTCCACTTCAATCTCCATTCTTCTCCATCTCCTTCTTTTCCCCTTCAATCTTCCTTCCTTCCTTCCATCTCCACCCCTTCCCCTTCAATCTTTGTCCTTCCTTCCTTCCCCTTCAATCTCCTTCCTTCTCCATCTCCTTCCTTTCCCCTTCAATCTTCCTTCCTTCCTTCCTTCCTTCCTTCCATCTCCATCTCCATCCCTTCCCCTTCAATCTCTCTCTCCTTCCTTCCTTCCTTCCTTCCTTCCCCTTCAATCTACTTCCTTCTCCATCTCCCTCCTTTCCCCTTCAATCTCCTTCCTTCTCCATCTCCTTCCTTTCCCGTTCAATCTTTCTTTCTTCCTTCCATCTCCATCCCTTCCCCTTCAATCTTTCTCCTTCCTTCCTTCTCCATCAATCTCCTTCCTTCTCCATCTCCTTCGTTCCCCCTTCAATCTTCCTTCCTTCCTTCCTTCCTTTCCCCTTCAATCTCCTTCCTTCTCCATCTCCTTCCTTTCCACTTCATTCTCTCTCTCCTTCCTTCCATCCTTCCTTCCCCCTTCAACCTTCCTTCCTTCCGTCTCCATCACTTCCCCTTCAATCTCTCTCTCTCCTTCCTTCCTTCCCTCCCCTTCAATCTCCTTCCTTCTCCATCTCCTTCCTTTCCCCTTCAATCTTCCTTCCTTCCTTCCTTCCATCTCCATCTCCATCCCTTACCCTTCAATCTTTCTCCTTCCTTCCTTCCTTCCTTCCTTCCTTCCTTCCTTCCTTCTTCCCTTCCTTCCTTCCCCTTCAGTCTCCTTCCTTCTCCATCTCATTCCTTTCCTCTTCAATCTTCCTTCCTACCTTCCTTCCTTCCTTCCTTCCTTCCTTCCTTCCTTCCTTCCTTCATCTCCATCTCCATCTCCATCTCCATCTCCATCTCCATCTCCATCTCCATCTCCATCTCCATCTCCATCTCCATCTCCATCTCCATCTCCATCTCCATCTCCATCTCCATCTCCATCTCCATCCCTTCCCTTTCAATCTCTCTCCTTCCTTCCTTCCTTCCATCTCCATCTCCATCCCTTCCCCTTCAATCTCTCAACTTCCTTCCTTCCCCTTCAATCTCCTTCCTTCTCCATCTCCTTCCTTTCCCCTTCAATCTTTCTTCCTTCCTTCCATCTCCATCCCTTCCCCTTCAATCTTTCTCCTTCCTTCCTTCCCCTTCAATCTCCTTCCTTCTCCAGCTCCTTCGTTCCCCCTTCAATCTTCTTTCCTTCCGTCCTTCCTTCCTTCCTTCCATCTCCATCTCCATCCCTTCCCTTTCAATATCTCCATCCCCTTCAATCTTCCTTCCTTCCTTTCCCCTTCAATCTCCTTCCTTCTCCATCTCCTTCGTTTCCCCTTCAATCTTCCTTCCTTCCTTCCTTTCCCCTTCAATCTCCTTCCTTCTCCATCTCCTTCCTTTCCCCTTCAATCTTCCTTCCTTCCTTTCCCCTTCAATCTCCTACCTTCTCCATCTCCTTCCTTTCCACTTCAATCTCCTTCCATCTCCATCTCTATCCCTTCCCCTTCAATTTCTTTCTCCTTCCTTCCTTCCATCCTTCCTTTCCCCTTCAATCTTCCTTCCTTCCATCTCCATCACTTCCCCTTCAATCTCTCTCTCTCTCCTTCCTTTCTTCCCTTCCCCTTCAATCTCCTTCCTTCTCCATCTCCTTCCTTTCCCCTTCAATCTTCCTTCCTTCTCCATCTCCTTCCTTTCCCCTTCAATCTTCCTTCCTTCCTTCCTTCCATCTCCATCTCCATCCCTTACCCTTCAATCTTTCTCCTTCCTTCCTTCCTTCCTTCCTTCCTTCCTTCCTTCCTTCTTGCCTTCCTTCCTTCCCCTTCAGTCTCCTTCCTTCTCCATCTTCTTCCTTTCCCCTTCAATCTCCTTCCTTCTCCATCTCCTTCCTTTCCCCTTCAATCTTCCTTCCTTCCTTCCATCTCCATTTCCATCCCTTCCCCTTCAATCTCTCCTTCCTTCCTTCCTTCCTTCCTTCCTTCCTTCCTTCCTTCGTCCTTCAATCTCCTTCCTTGTCCATCTCCTTCCTTTCCCCTTCAATCTTCCTTCCTTCTCCATCACCATCCCTTCCCCTTCAATCTTTCTCCTTCCTTCCTTCCTTCCTTCCTTCCTTCCTTCCTTCCTTCGTCCTTCAATCTCCTTCCTTGTCCATCACCTTCCTTTCCCCTTCAATCTTCCTTCCTTCTCCATCCCCATCCCTTCCCCTTCAATCTCTCTCTCTCCTTCCTTCCTTCCTTCCTTCCCCTTCAATCTCCTTCCTTCTCCATCTCCTTCCTTTCCACTTCAATCTCCATTCTTCTCCATCTCCTTCTTTTCCCCTTCAATCTTCCTTCCATCCTTCCATCTCCACCCCTTCCCCTTCAATCTTTGTCCTTCCTTCCTTCCCCTTCAATCTCCTTCCTTCTCCATCTCCTTCCTTTCCCCTTCAATCTTCCTTCCTTCCTTCCTTCCTTCCTCCTTCCATCTCCATCTCCATCCCTTCCCCTTCAATCTCTCTCTCCTTCCTTCCTTCCTTCCTTCCTTCCCCTTCAATCTACTTCCTTCTCCATCTCCCTCCTTTCCCCTTCAATCTCCTTCCTTCTCCATCTCCTTCCTTTCCCGTTCAATCTTTCTTTCTTCCTTCCATCTCCATCCCTTCCCCTTCAATCTTTCTCCTTCCTTCCTTCTCCTTCAATCTCCTTCCTTCTCCATCTCCTTCGTTCCCCCTTCAATCTTCCTTCCTTCCTTCCTTCCTTTCCCCTTCAATCTCCTTCCTTCTCCATCTCCTTCCTTTCCCCTTCAATCTTCTTTCCTTCCGTCCTTCCATCTCCATCTCCATCCCTTCCCCTTCAATCTTTCTCCTTCCTTCCTTCCTTCCTACCCCGTCAATCTCCTTCCTTCTCCATATTCTTCCTTTCCCCTTCAATCTCCTTCTTTCTCCATCTCCTTCCTTTCCCCTTCAATCTTCCTTCCTTACTTCCATATCCATCCCTTCCCCTTTAATCTTTCTCCTTCCTTCCTTCCTTCCATCTCCATTGCCATCCCTTCCCTTTCAATCTCTCTCCTTCCTTCCTTCCCCTTAAATCTCCTTCCTTCTCCATCTCCTTCCTTTCCCCTTCATTCTTCCTTCCTTCCTTCCTTCCATCTCCATCTCCATCCCTTCCCCTTCAATCTCTCTCCTTCCTTCCTTCCTTCCTTCCTATCTTCCTTCCTTCCCCCTTCAATCTCCTTCCTTCTCCATCTCCTTCGTTCCCCATTCAATCTTCCTTCCTTCCTTCCTTTCCCTTCAATCTCCTTCCTTCTCCATCTCCTTCCTTTCCCCTTCAATCTCTTTCCTTCCTTCCTTCCATCTCCATCTCCATCCCTTCCCCTTCAATCTTTCTCCTTCCTTCCTTCCTTCCTTCCCCTTCAATCTACTTCCTTCTCCATCTCCTTCCTTTCCCCTTCAATCTCCTTCCTTCTCCATCTCCTTCCTTTCCCCTTCAATCTTTCTTTCTTCTGTCCATCTCCATCCCTTCCCCTTCAATCTTTCTCCTTCCTTCCTTCTCCTTCAATCTCCTTCCTTCTCCATCTCCTTCCTTTCCCCTTCAATCTTCCTTCCTTCCTTTCCCCTTCAATCTCCTACCTTCTCCATCTCCTTCCTTTCCACTTCAATCTCCTTCCATCTCCATCTCTATCCCTTCCCCTTCAATTTCTTTCTCCTTCCTTCCTTCCATCCTTCCTTTCCCCTTCAATCTTCCTTCCTTCCATCTCCATCACTTCCCCTTCAATCTCTCTCTCTCTCCTTCCTTTCTTCCCTTCCCCTTCAATCTCCTTCCTTCTCCATCTCCTTCCTTTCCCCTTCAATCTTCCTTCCTTCTCCATCTCCTTCCTTTCCCCTTCAATCTTCCTTCCTTCCTTCCTTCCATCTCCATCTCCATCCCTTACCCTTCAATCTTTCTCCTTCCTTCCTTCCTTCCTTCCTTCCTTCCTTCCTTCCTTCCTTCCTTCCTTCCTTCCTTCTTGCCTTCCTTCCTTCCCCTTCAGTCTCCTTCCTTCTCCATCTTCTTCCTTTCCCCTTCAATCTCCTTCC
The DNA here is from genome assembly GCA_034064705.1 of Bothrops alternatus. Lineage (NCBI taxonomy): Eukaryota > Metazoa > Chordata > Lepidosauria > Squamata > Viperidae > Bothrops > Bothrops alternatus. The sequence goes on along the minus strand of JARGCV010001278.1, from coordinate 28,705 downwards.
TTCTCCATCTCCTTCCTTTCCCCTTCAATCTTCCTTCCTTCCTTCCATCTCCATTTCCATCCCTTCCCCTTCAATCTCTCCTTCCTTCCTTCCTTCCTTCCTTCGTCCTTCAATCTCCTTCCTTGTCCATCTCCTTCCTTTCCCCTTCAATCTTCCTTCCTTCTCCATCACCATCCCTTCCCCTTCAATCTTTCTCCTTCCTTCCTTCCTTCCTTCCTTCCTTCCTTCCTTCGTCCTTCAATCTCCTTCCTTGTCCATCTCCTTCCTTTCCCCTTCAATCTTCCTTCCTTCTCCATCCCCATCCCTTCCCCTTCAATCTCTCTCTCTCCTTCCTTCCTTCCTTCCTTCCCCTTCAATCTCCTTCCTTCTCCATCTCCTTCCTTTCCACTTCAATCTCCATTCTTCTCCATCTCCTTCTTTTCCCCTTCAATCTTCCTTCCTTCCTTCCATCTCCACCCCTTCCCCTTCAATCTTTGTCCTTCCTTCCTTCCCCTTCAATCTCCTTCCTTCTCCATCTCCTTCCTTTCCCCTTCAATCTTCCTTCCTTCCTTCCTTCCTTCCTTCCATCTCCATCTCCATCCCTTCCCCTTCAATCTCTCTCTTCTTCCTTCCTTCCTTCCTTCCTTCCCCTTCAATCTACTTCCTTCTCCATCTCCCTCCTTTCCCCTTCAATCTCCTTCCTTCTCCATCTCCTTCCTTTCCCGTTCAATCTTTCTTTCTTCCTTCCATCTCCATCCCTTCCCCTTCAATCTTTCTCCTTCCTTCCTTCTCCTTCAATCTCCTTCCTTCTCCATCTCCTTCGTTCCCCCTTCAATCTTCCTTCCTTCCTTCCTTCCTTTCCCCTTCAATCTCCTTCCTTCTCCATCTCCTTCCTTTCCCCTTCAATCTTCTTTCCTTCCGTCCTTCCATCTCCATCTCCATCCCTTCCCCTTCAATCTTTCTCCTTCCTTCCTTCCTTCCTACCCCGTCAATCTCCTTCCTTCTCCATATTCTTCCTTTCCCCTTCAATCTCCTTCTTTCTCCATCTCCTTCCTTTCCCCTTCAATCTTCCTTCCTTACTTCCATATCCATCCCTTCCCCTTTAATCTTTCTCCTTCCTTCCTTCCTTCCATCTCCATTGCCATCCCTTCCCTTTCAATCTCTCTCCTTCCTTCCTTCCCCTTAAATCTCCTTCCTTCTCCATCTCCTTCCTTTCCCCTTCATTCTTCCTTCCTTCCTTCCTTCCATCTCCATCTCCATCCCTTCCCCTTCAATCTCTCTCCTTCCTTCCTTCCTTCCTATCTTCCTTCCTTCCCCCTTCAATCTCCTTCCTTCTCCATCTCCTTCGTTCCCCATTCAATCTTCCTTCCTTCCTTCCTTTCCCCTTCAATCTCCTTCCTTCTCCATCTCCTTCCTTTCCCCTTCAATCTTCTTTCCTTCCTTCCTTCCATCTCCATCTCCATCCCTTCCCCTTCAATCTTTCTCCTTCCTTCCTTCCTTCCTTCCCCTTCAATCTACTTCCTTCTCCATCTCCTTCCTTTCCCCTTCAATCTCCTTCCTTCTCCATCTCCTTCCTTTCCCCTTCAATCTTTCTTTCTTCTGTCCATCTCCATCCCTTCCCCTTCAATCTTTCTCCTTCCTTCCTTCTCCTTCAATCTCCTTCCTTCTCCATCTCCTTCGTTCCCCCTTCAATCTTCCTTCCTTCCTTCCTTCCTTTCCCCTTCAATCTCTTTCCTTCTCCATCTCCTTCCTTTCCCATTCAATCTTCTTTCCTTCCGTCCTTCCATCTCCATCTCCATCCCTTCCCCTTCAATCTTTCTCCTTCCTTCCTTCCTTCCTTCCCCTTCAATCTCCTTCTTTCTCCATCTCCTTCCTTTCCCCTTCAATCTTCCTTCCTTACTTCCATATCCATCCCTTCCCCTTTAATCTTTCTCCTTCCTTCCTTCCTTCCATCTCCATTGCCATCCCTTCCCTTTCAATCTCTCTCCTTCCTTCCTTCCTTCCCCTTAAATCTCCTTCCTTCTCCATCTCCTTCATTTCCCCTTCAATCTTCCTTCCTTCCTTCCTTCCCTCTACATCTCCATTCCTTCCCCTTCAATCTCTCCTTCCTTCCTTCCATCCTTCCTTTCCCCTTCAATTTCCTTCCATCTCTATCTCCATCCCTTCCCCTTCAATCTCTTTTTCCTTCCTTTCTTCCTTTCCCCTTCAATCTCCTTCCTTCCCCATCTCCTTCCTTTCCCCTTCAATCTCCTTCCATCTCCATCTCCATCCCTTCCCCTTCAATGTCTTTCTCCTTCCTTCCCTCCTTCCTTCCTTCCTTCCTTCCTTCCTTCCTTCCTTTCCCCTTCAATCTCCTTCCTTCTCCATCTCCTTCCTTTCCCCTTCAACCTTCCTTCCTTCCTTCCATCTCCATCCCTTCTCCTTCAATCTCTCTAATTCCTTCCTTCCCCTTCAATCTCCTTTCTTCTCCATCTCCTTCCTTCCCCCTTCAATATTCCTTCCTTCCTTCCTTCCTTCCTTTCCCCTTCAATTTCCTTCCTTCTCCATCTCCTTCCTTTCCCCTTCAATCTTCTTTCTTTCCTTCCATCTCTATCTCCATCCCTTCCCCTTCAATCTCTTTTTCCTTCCTTTCTTCCTTTCCCCTTCAATCTCCTTCCTTCTCCATCTCCTTCCTTTCCCCTTCAATCTTCCTTCCTTTCTTCCATCTCCATCCCTTCCCTTTCAATCTCTCTCCTTCCTTCCTTCCTTCCCCCTTCAATCTCCTTCCTTGTCCATCTCCTTCCTTTCCCCTTCAATCTTCCTTCCTTCCTTCTCCATCTCCATCCCTTCCCCTTCAATCTCTCTCCTTCCTTCCTTCCTTCTTTCCTTCCTCCTTTAATCTCCTTCCTTGTCCATCTCCTTCCTTTCCCCTTCAATCTTCCTTCCTTCCTTCTCCATCTCCATCCCTTCCCCTTCAATCTCTCTCCTTCCTTCCTTCCTTCCTTCCCCCTTCAATCTCCTTCCTTCTCCATCTCCTTCCTTTCCCCTTCAATCTTCCTTCCTTCCTTCTCCATCTCCATCCCTTCCCCTTCAATCTCTCTAATTCCTTCCCTCCCCTTCAATCTCCTTCCTTCTCCATCTCCTTCGTTTCCCCTTCAACCTACCTTCCTTCCTTCCATCTCCATCCCTTCTCCTTCAATCTCTCTAATTCCTTCCTTCCCCTTCAATCTCCTTTCTTCTCCATCTCCTTCCTTCCGCCTTCAATATTCCTTCCTTCGTTCCTTCCTTCCTTCCATCTCCATCCCTTCCCCTTCAATCTCTCTCATTCCTTCCTTCCCCTTCAATCTCCTTTCTTCTCCATCTCCATCTCCATCTCCATCTCCATCTCCATCTCCATCTCCATCTCCATCTCCATCTCCATCTCCATCTCCATCTCCATCTCCATCCCTTCCCTTTCAATCTCTCTCCTTCCTTCCTTCCTTCCCTCCCCTTCAATCTCCTTCCTTCTCCATCTTCTTCCTTTCCCCTTCAATCTCCTTCCTTCTCCATCTCCTTCCTTTCCCCTTCAATCTTCCTTCCTTCCTTCCATCTCCATTTCCATCCCTTCCCCTTCAATCTCTCCTTCCTTCCTTCCTTCCTTCCTTCCTTCCTTCCTTCATCCTTCAATCTCCTTCCTTATCCATCTCCTTCCTTTCCCCTTCAATCTTCCTTCCTTCTCCATCCCCATCCCTTCCCCTTCAATCTCTCTCTCTCCTTCCTTCCTTCCTTCCTTCCTTCCCCTTCAATCTCCTTCCTTCTCCATCTCCTTCCTTTCCACTTCAATCTCCATTTTTCTCCATCTCCTTCTTTTCCCCTTCAATCTTCCTTCCTTCCTTCCATCTCCACCCCTTCCCCTTCAATCTTTGTCCTTCCTTCCTTCCCCTTCAATCTCCTTCCTTCTCCATCTCCTTCCTTTCCCCTTCAATCTTCCTTCCTTCTTTCCTTCCATCCTTCCATCTCCATCTCCATCCCTTCCCCTTCAATCTTTCTCCTTCCTTCCTTCCTTCCTTCCTTCCTTCCTTCCTTCCTTCCCTGTCAATCTCCTTCCTTCTCCATCTTCTTCCTTTCCCCTTCAATCTCCTTCCTTCTCCATCTCCTTCCTTTCCCCTTCAAACTTCCTTCCTTCCTTCCTTCCATCTCCATCTCCATTCCTTCCCCTACAATCTCTCCTTCCTTCCTTCCTTCCTTCCTTCCTTCCTTCCTTCCTTCCTTCCTTCCCTGTCAATCTCCTTCCTTCTCCATCTTCTTCCTTTCCCCTTCAATCTCCTTCCTTCTCCATCTCCTTCCTTTCCCGTTCAATCTTTCTTTCTTCCTTCCATCTCCATCCCTTCCCCTTCAATCTTTCTCCTTCCTTCCTTCTCCTTCAATCTCCTTCCTTCTCCATCTCCTTCGTTCCCCCTTCAATCTTCCTTCCTTCCTTCCTTCCTTTCCCCTTCAATCTCCTTTCTTCTCCATCTCCTTCCTTTCCCCTTCAATCTTCTTTCCTTCCGTCCTTCCATCTCCATCTCCATCCCTTCCCCTTCAATCTCTCTCCTTCCTTCCTTCCTTCCTTCCTTCCCCTTCAATCTCCTTTCTTCTCCATCTCCTTTCTTTCCCCTTCAATCTTCCTTCCTTCTTTCCTTCCTTTCTCTTTCAATCTCCTTCATTCTCCATCTCCTTCCTTTCCCCTTCAATCTTCCTTCCTTCCATCTCCATCACTTCCCCTTCAATCTCTCTCTCCTTCCTTCCTTCCTTCCCCTTCAATCTCCTTCCTTGTCCATATCCTTCCTTTCCCTTCAATCTCCTTCCTTCTCCATCTCCTTCCTTTCCCCTTCAATCTTCCTTCCTTCCTTCCATCTCCATCTCCATCCCTTCCTTTTCAATCACTATCTCCTTCCTTCCTTCCTTCCCCTTCAATCTCCTTCCTTCTCCATCTACATCCCTTCCCCTTCAATCTCTCTCTCCTTCCTTCTTTCCTTCCCCTTCAATTTCCTTCCTTCTCCATCTCCTTCCTTTCCCCTTCAATCTCCTTCCTTCTCCATCTCCTTCCTTTCCCCTTCAATCTTCTTTCCTTCCTTCCATCTCTATCTCCATCCCTTCCCCTTCAATCTCCTTTTCCTTACTTTCTCCCTTCCTTCCATCCTTCCTTTCCCCTTCAATCTTCCATCCTTCCTTCCTTCCCCTTCAATCTCCTTCCATCTCCATCTCCATCCATTCCCCTTCAATTTCTTTCTCCTTCCTTCCTTCCTTTCCCCTTCAATCTTCCATCCTTCCTTCCCCTTCAATCTCCTTCCTTGTCCATCTGCTTTATTTCCCCTTCAGTCTTCCTTCCATCCATCCATTTCCATCTCCGTCCCTTCCTTTTCAATCTCTCTCTCCTTCCTTCCTTCCTTCCTTCCTTCCTTCCCCGTCAATCTCCTTCCTTGTCCATCTGCTTCCTTTCCCCTTTAATCTCCTTCCTTCTCCATCTCCTTCTTTTCCCCTTCAATCTCCTTCCTTCTCCATCTCCTTCCTTTCCCCTTCAATCTTCCTTCCTTCCTTCCTTCCCCTTCAATCTCCTTCCTTGTCCATCTCCTTCAATTCCCCTTCAATCTCCTTCCTTCTCCGTCTCCTTCCTTTCCCCTTCAATCTTCCTTCATTTCTTCCATCTCCATCCCTTCCCTTTCAATCTCTCTCCTTCCTTCCTTCCTTCCCCTTCAATCTCCTTACTTCTCCATCTCCTTCCTTTCCCCTTCAATCTTCCTTCCTTCCTTCCATCTCCATCTCCATTCCTTCCCCTTCAATCTCTCCTTCCTTCCTTCCTTCCTTCCTTCCTTCCTTCCTTCCTTCCTCCTTCAATCTCCTTCCTTGTCCATCTCCTTCCTTTCCCCTTCAATCTTCCTTCCTTCCTTCTCCATCTCCATCCCTTCCCCTTCAATCTCTCTCCTTCCTTCCTTCCTTCCTTCCTTCCTTCCTTCCTTCCTTCCTTCCTTCCTTCCTTCCCCCTTAAATCTCCTTCCTTGTCCATCTCCTTCCTTTCCCCTTCAATCTTCCTTCCTTCCTTCTCCATCTCCATCCCTTCCCCTTCAATCTCTCTCCTTCCTTCCTTCCTTCCTTCCTTCCTTCCCCCTTCAATCTCCTTCCTTGTCCATCTCCTTCCTTTCCCCTTCAATCTTCCTTCCTTCCTTCTCCATCTCCATCCCTTCCCCTTCAATCTCTCTCCTTCCTTCCTTCCTTCTTTCCTTCCTCCTTTAATCTCATTCCTTGTCCATCTCCTTCCTTTCCCCTTCAATCTTCCTTCCTTCCTTCTCCATCTCCATCCCTTCCCCTTCAATCTCTCTCCTTCCTTCCTTCCTTGCCCCTTCAATCTCCTTCCTTCTCCATCTCCTTCCTTTCCCCTTCAATCTTCCTTCCTTCCTTCTCCATCTCCATCCCTTCCCCTTCAATCTCTCTAATTCCTTCCCTCCCCTTCAATCTCCTTCCTTCTCCATCTCCTTCGTTTCCCCTTCAATCTTCCTTCCTTCCTTTCCCCTTCAATCTCCTTCCTTCTCCATCTCCTTCCTTTCCCCTTCAATCTTCCTTCCTTCCATCTCCATCACTTCCCCTTCAATCTCTCTCTCCTTCCTTTCTTCCTTCCCCTTCAATCTCCTTCCTCGTCCATCTCCTTCCTTTCCATTCAATCTCCTTCATTCTCCATCTCCTTCGTTTCCCCTTCAATCTTCCTTCCTTCCTTCCATCTCCATCTCTTCCTTTTCAATCACTCTCTCCTTCCTTCCTTCCTTCCTTCCTCCTTTAATCTCCTTCCTTCCCCATCTCCTTCCTCTCCCCTTCAATCTCCTTCCATCTCCATCTCCTTCGTTTCCTCTTCAATCTTCCTTCCTTCCTTTCCCCTTCAATCTCCTTCCTTCTCCATCTCCTTCCTTTCCCCTTCAATCTCTTTCCATCTCCATCTCTATCCCTTCCCCTTCAATTTCTTTCTCCTTCCTTCCTTCCTTCCATCCTTCCTTTCCCCTTCAATCTCTCTAATTCCTTCCCTCCCCTTCAATCTCCTTCCTTCTCCATCTCCTTCGTTTCCCCTTCAATCTTCCTTCCTTTCTTCCATCTCCATCCCTTCCCTTTCAATCTCTCTCCTTCCTTCCTTCCTTCCTTCCTTCCTTCCTTCCTTCCTTCCTTCCTTCCTTCCTTCCTTCCCCCTTCAATCTCCTTCCTTCTTCATCTCCTTCCTTTCCCCTTCGACCTACCTTCCTTCCTTCCATCTCCATCCCTTCTCCTTCAATCTCTCTAATTCCTTCCTTCCCCTTCAATCTCCTTTCTTCTCCATCTCCTTCGTTCCCCCTTCAATATTCCTTCCTTCGTTCCTTCCTTCCTTCCATCTCCATCCCTTCCCCTTCAATCTCTCTCATTCCTTCCTTCCCCTTCAATCTCCTTTCTTCTCCATCTCCTTCCTTTCCCCTTCAATCTTCCTTACTTCCTTCCTTCCTTCCTGCCTTCCTTCCTTCCTTCATCTCCATCTCCATCCCTTCCCTTTCAATCTCTCTCATTCCTTCCTTCCCCTTCAATCTCCTTTCTTCTCCATCTCCTTCCTTTCCACTTCATTCTCTCTCTCCTTCCTTCCATCCTTCCTTCCCCCTTCAACCTTCCTTCCTTCCGTCTCCATCACTTCCCCTTCAATCTCTCTCTCTCCTTCCTTCCTTCCCTCCCCTTCAATCTCCTTCCTTCTCCATCTCCTTCCTTCCCCCTTCAATATTCCTTCCTTCCTTCCTTCCTTCCTTCCTTCCTTCCCCTTCAATCTCCTTCCTTCTCCATCTCCTTCCTTTCCCCTTCAATTTTCCTTCCTTCTCCATCTCCTTCCTTTCCCCTTCAATCTTCCTTCCTTCCTTCCTTCCTTCCATCTCCATCTCCATACCTTACCCTTCAATCTTTCTCCTTCCTTCCTTCCTTCCTTCCTTCCTTCCTTCCTTCCTTCCTTCCTTCCTTCCTTCCTTCTTGCCTTCCTTCCTTCCCCTTCAGTCTCCTTCCTTCTCCATCTCATTCCTTTCCTCTTCAATCTTCCTTCCTACCTTCCTTCCTTCCTTCCTTCCTTCCTTCCTCTCCATCTCCATCTCCATCTCCATCTCCATCTCCATCTCCATCTCCATCTCCATCTCCATCTCCATCTCCATCTCCATCCCTTCCCTTTCAATCTCTCTCCTTCCTTCCTTCCTTCCCTCCCCTTCAATCTCCTTCCTTCTCCATCTTCTTCCTTTCCCTTCAATCTCCTTCCTTCTCCATCTCCTTCCTTTCCCCTTCAATCTTCCTTCCTTCCTTCCATCTCCATTTCCATCCCTTCCCCTTCAATCTCTCCTTCCTTCCTTCCTTCCTTCCTTCCTTCCTTCCTTCCTTCCTTCATCCTTCAATCTCCTTCCTTATCCATCTCCTTCCTTTCCCCTTCAATCTTCCTTCCTTCTCCATCCCCATCCCTTCCCCTTCAATCTCTCTCTCTCCTTCCTTCCTTCCTTCCTTCCTTCCCCTTCAATCTCCTTCCTTCTCCATCTCCTTCCTTTCCCCTTCAATCTTCCTTCCTTCCTTCCTTCCTTCCATCTCCATCTCCATCCCTTCCCCTTCAATCTCTCTCTCCTTCCTTCCTTCCTTCCTTCCTTCCTTCCTTCCTTCCTTCCCCTTCAATCTACTTCCTTCTCCATCTCCTTCCTTTCCCCTTCAATCTCCTTCCTTCTCCATCTCCTTCCTTTCCCGTTCAATCTTTCTTTCTTCCTTCCATCTCCATCCCTTCCCCTTCAATCTTTCTCCTTCCTTCCTTCTCCTTCAATCTCCTTCCTTCTCCATCTCCTTCGTTCCCCTTCAATCTTCCTTCCTTCCTTCCTTCCTTTCCCCTTCAATCTCCTTCCTTCTCCATCTCCTTCCTTTCCCCTTCAATCTTCTTTCCTTCCGTCCTTCCATCTCCATCTCCATCCCTTCCCCTTCAATCTCTCTCCTTCCTTCCTTCCTTCCTTCCTTCCCCTTCAATTTCCTTTCCTCTCCATCTCCTTTCTTTCCCCTTCAATCTTCCTTCCTTCTTTCCTTCCTTTCTCTTTCAATCTCCTTCATTCTCCATCTCCTTCCTTTCCCCTTCAATCTTCCTTCCTTCCATCTCCATCACTTCCCCTTCAATCTCTCTCTCCTTCCTTCCTTCCTTCCCCTTCAATCTCCTTCATTGTCAATATCCTTCCTTTCCCTTCAATCTCCTTCCTTCTCCATCTCCTTCCTTTCCCCTTCAATCTTCCTTCCTTCCTTCCATCTCCATCTCCATCCCTTCCTTTTCAATCACTATCTCCTTCCTTCCTTCCTTCCCCTTCAATCTCCTTCCTTCTCCATCTACATCCCTTCCCCTTCAATCTCTCTCTCCTTCCTTCTTTCCTTCCCCTTCAATTTCCTTCCTTCTCCATCTCCTTCCTTTCCCCTTCAATCTCCTTCCTTCTCCATCTCCTTCCTTTCCCCTTCAATCTTCTTTCCTTCCTTCCATCTCTATCTCCATCCCTTCCCCTTCAATCTCCTTTTCCTTCCTTTCTCCCTTCCTTCCATCCTTCCTTTCCCCTTCAATCTTCCATCCTTCCTTCCTTCCCCTTCAATCTCCTTCCATCTCCATCTCCATCCATTCCCCTTCAATTTCTTTCTCCTTCCTTCCTTCCTTTCCCCTTCAATCTTCCATCCTTCCTTCCCCTTCAATCTCCTTCCTTGTCCATCTGCTTTATTTCCCCTTCAGTCTTCCTTCCATCCATCCATTTCCATCTCCGTCCCTTCCTTTTCAATCTCTCTCTCCTTCCTTCCTTCCTTCCTTCCTTCCTTCCTTCCTTCCTTCCCCGTCAATCTCCTTCCTTGTCCATCTGCTTCCTTTCCCCTTTAATCTCCTTCCTTCTCCATCTCCTTCTTTTCCCCTTCAATCTCCTTCCTTCTCCATCTCCTTCCTTTCCCCTTCAATCTTCCTTCCTTCCTTCCTTCCCCTTCAATCTCCTTCCTTGTCCATCTCCTTCAATTCCCCTTCAATCTCCTTCCTTCTCCGTCTCCTTCCTTTCCCCTTCAATCTTCCTTCATTTCTTCCATCTCCATCCCTTCCCTTTCAATCTCTCTCCTTCCTTCCTTCCTTCCCCTTCAATCTCCTTCCTTCTCCATCTCCTTCCTTTCCCCTTCAATCTTCCTTCCTTCCTTCCATCTCCATCTCCATTCCTTCCCCTTCAATCTCTCCTTCCTTCCTTCCTTCCTTCCTTCCTTCCTCCTTCAATCTCCTTCCTTGTCCATCTCCTTCCTTTCCCCTTCAATCTTCCTTCCTTCCTTCTCCATCTCCATCCCTTCCCCTTCAATCTCTCTCCTTCCTTCCTTCCTTCCTTCCTTCCTTCCTTCCCCCTTAAATCTCCTTCCTTGTCCATCTCCTTCCTTTCCCCTTCAATCTTCCTTCCTTCCTTCTCCATCTCCATCCCTTCCCCTTCAATCTCTCTCCTTCCTTCCTTCCTTCCTTCCTTCCCCCTTCAATCTCCTTCCTTGTCCATCTCCTTCCTTTCCCCTTCAATCTTCCTTCCTTCCTTCTCCATCTCCATCCCTTCCCCTTCAATCTCTCTCCTTCCTTCCTTCCTTCTTTCCTTCCTCCTTTAATCTCCTTCCTTGTCCATCTCCTTCCTTTCCCCTTCAATCTTCCTTCCTTCCTTCTCCATCTCCATCCCTTCCCCTTCAATCTCTCTCCTTCCTTCCTTCCTTCCTTCCCCCTTCAATCTCCTTCCTTCTCCATCTCCTTCCTTTCCCCTTCAATCTTCCTTCCTTCCTTCTCCATCTCCATCCCTTCCCCTTCAATCTCTCTAATTCCTTCCCTCCCCTTCAATCTCCTTCCTTCTCCATCTCCTTCGTTTCCCCTTCAATCTTCCTTCCTTCCTTTCCCCTTCAATCTCCTTCCTTCTCCATCTCCTTCCTTTCCCCTTCAATCTCCTTCCATCTCCATCTCTATCCCTTCCCCTTCAATTTCTTTCTCCTTCCTTCCTTCCTTTCTTTCCCCTTCAATCTTCCTTCCTTCCATCTCCATCACTTCCCCTTCAATCTCTCTCTCCTTCCTTTCTTCCTTCCCCTTCAATCTCCTTCCTCGTCCATCTCCTTCCTTTCCATTCAATCTCCTTCATTCTCCATCTCCTTCGTTTCCCCTTCAATCTTCCTTCCTTCCTTCCATCTCCATCTCTTCCTTTTCAATCACTCTCTCCTTCCTTCCTTCCTTCCTTCCTCCTTTAATCTCCTTCCTTCCCCATCTCCTTCCTCTCCCCTTCAATCTCCTTCCATCTCCATCTCCTTCGTTTCCTCTTCAATCTTCCTTCCTTCCTTTCCCCTTCAATCTCCTTCCTTCTCCATCTCCTTCCTTTCCCCTTCAATCTCTTTCCATCTCCATCTCTATCCCTTCCCCTTCAATTTCTTTCTCCTTCCTTCCTTCCTTCCATCCTTCCTTTCCCCTTCAATCTCTCTAATTCCTTCCCTCCCCTTCAATCTCCTTCCTTCTCCATCTCCTTCGTTTCCCCTTCAATCTTCCTTCCTTTCTTCCATCTCCATCCCTTCCCTTTCAATCTCTTCCTTCCTTCCTTCCTTCCTTCCTTCCTTCCTTCCTTCCTTCCTTCCTTCCTTCCTTCCCCCTTCAATCTCCTTCCTTCTTCATCTCCTTCCTTTCCCCTTCAACCTACCTTCCTTCCTTCCATCTCCATCCCTTCTCCTTCAATCTCTCTAATTCCTTCCTTCCCCTTCAATCTCCTTTCTTCTCCATCTCCTTCCTTCCCCCTTCAATATTCCTTCCTTCGTTCCTTCCTTCCTTCCATCTCCATCCCTTCCCCTTCAATCTCTCTCATTCCTTCCTTCCCCTTCAATCTCCTTTCTTCTCCATCTCCTTCCTTTCCCCTTCAATCTTCCTTACTTCCTTCCTTCCTTCCTGCCTTCCTTCCTTCCTTCATCTCCATCTCCATCCCTTCCCTTTCAATCTCTCTCATTCCTTCCTTCCCCTTCAATCTCCTTTCTTCTCCATCTCCTTCCTTTCCACTTCATTCTCTCTCTCCTTCCTTCCATCCTTCCTTCCCCCTTCAACCTTCCTTCCTTCCGTCTCCATCACTTCCCCTTCAATCTCTCTCTCTCCTTCCTTCCTTCCCTCCCCTTCAATCTCCTTCCTTCTCCATCTCCTTCCTTCCCCCTTCAATATTCCTTCCTTCCTTCCTTCCTTCCTTCCTTCCTTCCCCTTCAATCTCCTTCCTTCTCCATCTCCTTCCTTTCCCCTTCAATCTTCCTTCCTTCCTTCCTTCCTTCCATCTCCATCTCCATCCCTTACCCTTCAATCTTTCTCCTTCCTTCCTTCCTTCCTTCCTTCCTTCCTTCCTTCCTTCCTTCCTTCCTTCCTTCCTTCCTTCTTGCCTTCCTTCCTTCCCCTTCAGTCTCCTTCCTTCTCCATCTCATTCCTTTCCTCTTCAATCTTCCTTCCTACCTTCCTTCCTTCCTTCCTTCCTTCCTTCCTTCCTTCCTTCCTTCCTTCCTTCCTCTCCATCTCCATCTCCATCTCCATCTCCATCTCCATCTCCATCTCCATCTCCATCTCCATCTCCATCTCCATCCCTTCCCTTTCAATCTCTCTCCTTCCTTCCTTCCTTCCCTCCCCTTCAATCTCCTTCCTTCTCCATCTTCTTCCTTTCCCCTTCAATCTCCTTCCTTCTCCATCTCCTTCCTTTCCCCTTCAATCTTCCTTCCTTCCTTCCATCTCCATTTCCATCCCTTCCCCTTCAATCTCTCCTTCCTTCCTTCCTTCCTTCCTTCCTTCCTTCCTTCCTTCCTTCCTTCCTTCCTTCCTTCCTTCCTTCCTTCCTTCATCCTTCAATCTCCTTCCTTATCCATCTCCTTCCTTTCCCCTTCAATCTTCCTTCCTTCTCCATCCCCATCCCTTCCCCTTCAATCTCTCTCTCTCCTTCCTTCCTTCCTTCCTTCCCCTTCAATCTCCTTCCTTCTCCATCTCCTTCCTTTCCACTTCAATCTCCATTTTTCTCCATCTCCTTCTTTTCCCCTTCAATCTTCCTTCCTTCCTTCCATCTCCACCCCTTCCCCTTCAATCTTTGTCCTTCCTTCCTTCCCCTTCAATCTCCTTCCTTCTCCATCTCCTTCCTTTCCCCTTCAATCTTCCTTCCTTCATTCCTTCCTTCCATCTCCATCTCCATCCCTTCCCCTTCAATCTCTCTCTCCTTCCTTCCTTCCTTCCTTCCTTCCTTCCTTCCTTCCTTCCTTCCTTCCCCTTCAATCTACTTCCTTCTCCATCTCCTTCCTTTCCCCTTCAATCTCCTTCCTTCTCCATCTCCTTCCTTTCCCGTTCAATCTTTCTTTCTTCCTTCCATCTCCATCCCTTCCCCTTCAATCTTTCTCCTTCCTTCCTTCTCCTTCAATCTCCTTCCTTCTCCATCTCCTTCGTTCCCCCTTCAATCTTCCTTCCTTCCTTCCTTCCTTTCCCCTTCAATCTCCTTCCTTCTCCATCTCCTTCCTTTCCCCTTCAATCTTCTTTCCTTCCGTCCTTCCATCTCCATCTCCATCCCTTCCCCTTCAATCTCTCTCCTTCCTTCCTTCCTTCCTTCCTTCCTTCCTTCCTTCCTTCCCCTTCAATCTCCTTTCTTCTCCATCTCCTTTCTTTCCCCTTCAATCTTCCTTCCTTCTTTCCTTCCTTTCTCTTTCAATCTCCTTCATTCTCCATCTCCTTCCTTTCCCCTTCAATCTTCCTTCCTTCCATCTCCATCACTTCCCCTTCAATCTCTCTCTCCTTCCTTCCTTCCTTCCCCTTCAATCTCCTTCATTGTCAATATCCTTCCTTTCCCTTCAATCTCCTTCCTTCTCCATCTCCTTCCTTTCCCCTTCAATCTTCCTTCCTTCCTTCCATCTCCATCTCCATCCCTTCCTTTTCAATCACTATCTCCTTCCTTCCTTCCTTCCCCTTCAATCTCCTTCCTTCTCCATCTACATCCCTTCCCCTTCAATCTCTCTCTCCTTCCTTCTTTCCTTCCCCTTCAATTTCCTTCCTTCTCCATCTCCTTCCTTTCCCCTTCAATCTCCTTCCTTCTCCATCTCCTTCCTTTCCCCTTCAATCTTCTTTCCTTCCTTCCATCTCTATCTCCATCCCTTCCCCTTCAATCTCCTTTTCCTTCCTTTCTCCCTTCCTTCCATCCTTCCTTTCCCCTTCAATCTTCCATCCTTCCTTCCTTCCCCTTCAATCTCCTTCCATCTCCATCTCCATCCATTCCCCTTCAATTTCTTTCTCCTTCCTTCCTTCCTTTCCCCTTCAATCTTCCATCCTTCCTTCCCCTTCAATCTCCTTCCTTGTCCATCTGCTTTATTTCCCCTTCAGTCTTCCTTCCATCCATCCATTTCCATCTCCGTCCCTTCCTTTTCAATCTCTCTCTCCTTCCTTCCTTCCTTCCTTCCTTCCTTCCTTCCTTCCTTCCTTCCTTCCTTCCCCGTCAATCTCCTTCCTTGTCCATCTGCTTCCTTTCCCCTTTAATCTCCTTCCTTCTCCATCTCCTTCTTTTCCCCTTCAATCTCCTTCCTTCTCCATCTCCTTCCTTTCCCCTTCAATCTTCCTTCCTTCCTTCCTTCCCCTTCAATCTCCTTCCTTGTCCATCTCCTTCAATTCCCCTTCAATCTCCTTCCTTCTCCGTCTCCTTCCTTTCCCCTTCAATCTTCCTTCATTTCTTCCATCTCCATCCCTTCCCTTTCAATCTCTCTCCTTCCTTCCTTCCTTCCCCTTCAATCTCCTTCCTTCTCCATCTCCTTCCTTTCCCCTTCAATCTTCCTTCCTTCCTTCCATCTCCATCTCCATTCCTTCCCCTTCAATCTCTCCTTCCTTCCTTCCTTCCTTCCTTCCTTCCTCCTTCAATCTCCTTCCTTGTCCATCTCCTTCCTTTCCCCTTCAATCTTCCTTCCTTCCTTCTCCATCTCCATCCCTTCCCCTTCAATCTCTCTCCTTCCTTCCTTCCTTCCTTCCTTCCTTCCTTCCTTCCTTCCCTTAAATCTCCTTCCTTGTCCATCTCCTTCCTTTCCCCTTCAATCTTCCTTCCTTCCTTCTCCATCTCCATCCCTTCCCCTTCAATCTCTCTCCTTCCTTCCTTCCTTCCTTCCTTCCCCCTTCAATCTCCTTCCTTGTCCATCTCCTTCCTTTCCCCTTCAATCTTCCTTCCTTCCTTCTCCATCTCCATCCCTTCCCCTTCAATCTCTCTCCTTCCTTCCTTCCTTCCTTCCCCCTTCAATCTCCTTCCTTCTCCATCTCCTTCCTTTCCCCTTCAATCTTCCTTCCTTCCTTCTCCATCTCCATCCCTTCCCCTTCAATCTCTCTAATTCCTTCCCTCCCCTTCAATCTCCTTCCTTCTCCATCTCCTTCGTTTCCCCTTCAATCTTCCTTCCTTCCTTTCCCCTTCAATCTCCTTCCTTCTCCATCTCCTTCCTTTCCCCTTCAATCTCCTTCCATCTCCATCTCTATCCCTTCCCCTTCAATTTCTTTCTCCTTCCTTCCTTCCTTTCTTTCCCCTTCAATCTTCCTTTCTTCCATCTCCATCACTTCCCCTTCAATCTCTCTCTCCTTCCTTTCTTCCTTCCCCTTCAATCTCCTTCCTCGTCCATCTCCTTCCTTTCCATTCAATCTCCTTCATTCTCCATCTCCTTCGTTTCCCCTTCAATCTTCCTTCCTTCCTTCCATCTCCATCTCTTCCTTTTCAATCACTCTCTCCTTCCTTCCTTCCTTCCTTCCTCCTTTAATCTCCTTCCTTCCCCATCTCCTTCCTCTCCCCTTCAATCTCCTTCCATCTCCATCTCCTTCGTTTCCTCTTCAATCTTCCTTCCTTCCTTTCCCCTTCAATCTCCTTCCTTCTCCATCTCCTTCCTTTCCCCTTCAATCTCTTTCCATCTCCATCTCTATCCCTTCCCCTTCAATTTCTTTCTCCTTCCTTCCTTCCTTCCATCCTTCCTTTCCCCTTCAATCTCTCTAATTCCTTCCCTCACCTTCAATCTCCTTCCTTCTCCATCTCCTTCTTTTCCCCTTCAATCTCCTTCCTTCTCCATCTCCTTCCTTTCCCCTTCAATCTTCCTTCCTTCCTTCCTTCCTTCCCCTTCAATCTCCTTCCTTGTCCATCTCCTTCAATTCCCCTTCAATCTCCTTCCTTCTCCGTCTCCTTCCTTTCCCCTTCAATCTTCCTTCATTTCTTCCATCTCCATCCCTTCCCTTTCAATCTCTCTCCTTCCTTCCTTCCTTCCCCTTCAATCTCCTTCCTTCTCCATCTCCTTCCTTTCCCCTTCAATCTTCCTTCCTTCCTTCCATCTCCATCTCCATTCCTTCCGCTTCAATCTCTCCTTCCTTCCTTCCTTCCTTCCTTCCTCCTTCAATCTCCTTCCTTGTCCATCTCCTTCCTTTCCCCTTCAATCTTCCTTCCTTCCTTCTCCATCTCCATCCCTTCCCCTTCAATCTCTCTCCTTCCTTCCTTCCTTCCTTCCTTCCTTCCTTCCTTCCTTCCTTCCTTCCCCCTTAAATCTCCTTCCTTGTCCATCTCCTTCCTTTTCCCTTCAATCTTCCTTCCTTCCTTCTCCATCTCCATCCCTTCCCCTTCAATCTCTCTCCTTCCTTCCTTCCTTCCTTCCCCCTTCAATCTCCTTCCTTGTCCATCTCCTTCCTTTCCCCTTCAATCTTCCTTCCTTCCTTCTCCATCTCCATCCCTTCCCCTTCAATCTCTCTCCTTCCTTCCTTCCTTCTTTCCTTCCTCCTTTAATCTCCTTCCTTCTCCATCTCCTTCCTTTCCCCTTCAATCTTCCTTCCTTCCATCTCCATCCCTTCCCCTTCAATCTCTCTAATTCCTTCCCTCCCCTTCAATCTCCTTCCTTCTCCATCTCCTTCGTTTCCCCTTCAATCTTCCTTCCTTCGTTTCCCCTTCAATCTCCTTCCTTCTCCATCTCCTTCCTTTCCCCTTCAATCTCCTTCCATCTCCATCTCTATCCCTTCCTTTTCAATTTCTTTCTCCTTCCTTCCTTCCTTTCTTTCCCCTTCAATCTTCCTTCCTTCCATCTCCATCACTTCCCCTTCAATCTCTCTCTCCTTCCTTTCTTCCTTCCCCTTCAATCTCCTTCCTCGTCCATCTCCTTCCTTTCCATTCAATCTCCCTCATTCTCCATCTCCTTCGTTTCCCCTTCAATCTTCCTTCCTTCCTTCCATCTCCATCTCTTCCTTTTCAATCACTCTCTCCTTCCTTCCTTCCTTCCTTCCTCCCTCCTTTAATCTCCTTCCTTCCCCATCTCCTTCCTCTCCCCTTCAATCTCCTTCCATCTCCATCTCCTTCGTTTCCTCTTCAATCTTCCTTCCTTCCTTTCCCCTTCAATCTCCTTCCTTCTCCATCTCCTTCCTTTCCCCTTCAATCTCCTTCCATCTCCATCTCTATCCCTTCCCCTTCAATTTCTTTCTCCTTCCTTCCTTCCTTTCTTTCCCCTTCAATCTTCCTTCCTTCCATCTCCATCACTTCCCCTTCAATCTCTCTCTCCTTCCTTTCTTCCTTCCCCTTCAATCTCCTTCCTCGTCCATCTCCTTCCTTTCCATTCAATCTCCTTCATTCTCCATCTCCTTCGTTTCCCCTTCAATCTTCCTTCCTTCCTTCCATCTCCATCTCTTCCTTTTCAATCACTCTCTCCTTCCTTCCTTTCTTCCTTCCTCCTCATCTCCTTCCTCTCCCCTTCAATCTCCTTCCATCTCCATCTCCTTCGTTTCCTCTTCAATCTTCCTTCCTTCCTTTCCCCTTCAATCTCCTTCCTTCTCCATCTCCTTCCTTTCCCCTTCAATCTCTTTCCATCTCCATCTCTATCCCTTCCCCTTCAATTTCTTTCTCCTTCCTTCCTTCCTTCCATCCTTCCTTTCCCCTTCAATCTCTCTAATTCCTTCCCTCCCCTTCAATCTCCTTCCTTCTCCATCTCCTTCGTTTCCCCTTCAATCTTCCTTCCTTTCTTCCATCTCCATCCCTTCCCTTTCAATCTCTCTCCTTCCTTCCTTCCTTCCTTCCTTCCTTCCTTCCATCCTTCCTTCCTTCCCCTTCAATCTCCTTCCATCTCCATCTCCATCCATTCCCCTTCAATTTCTTTCTCCTTCCTTCCTTCCTTTCCCCTTCAATCTTCCATCCTTCCTTCCCCTTCAATCTCCTTCCTTGTCCATCTGCTTTATTTCCCCTTCAGTCTTCCTTCCATCCATCCATTTCCATCTCCGTCCCTTCCTTTTCAATCTCTCTCTCCTTCCTTCCTTCCTTCCTTCCTTCCTTCCTTCCTTCCTTCCTTCCTTCCTTCCCCGTCAATCTCCTTCCTTGTCCATCTGCTTCCTTTCCCCTTTAATCTCCTTCCTTCTCCATCTCCTTCTTTTCCCCTTCAATCTCCTTCCTTCTCCATCTCCTTCCTTTCCCCTTCAATCTTCCTTCCTTCCTTCCTTCCCCTTCAATCTCCTTCCTTGTCCATCTCCTTCAATTCCCCTTCAATCTCCTTCCTTCTCCGTCTCCTTCCTTTCCCCTTCAATCTTCCTTCATTTCTTCCATCTCCATCCCTTCCCTTTCAATCTCTCTCCTTCCTTCCTTCCTTCCCCTTCAATCTCCTTCCTTCTCCATCTCCTTCCTTTCCCCTTCAATCTTCCTTCCTTCCTTCCATCTCCATCTCCATTCCTTCCCCTTCAATCTCTCCTTCCTTCCTTCCTTCCTTCCTTCCTTCCTCCTTCAATCTCCTTCCTTGTCCATCTCCTTCCTTTCCCCTTCAATCTTCCTTCCTTCCTTCTCCATCTCCATCCCTTCCCCTTCAATCTCTCTCCTTCCTTCCTTCCTTCCTTCCTTCCTTCCTTCCTTCCTTCCTTCCTTCCTTCCCCCTTAAATCTCCTTCCTTGTCCATCTCCTTCCTTTCCCCTTCAATCTTCCTTCCTTCCTTCTCCATCTCCATCCCTTCCCCTTCAATCTCTCTCCTTCCTTCCTTCCTTCCTTCCCCCTTCAATCTCCTTCCTTGTCCATCTCCTTCCTTTCCCCTTCAATCTTCCTTCCTTCCTTCTCCATCTCCATCCCTTCCCCTTCAATCTCTCTCCTTCCTTCCTTCCTTCTTTCCTTCCTCCTTTAATCTCCTTCCTTGTCCATCTCCTTCCTTTCCCCTTCAATCTTCCTTCCTTCCTTCTCCATCTCCATCCCTTCCCCTTCAATCTCTCTCCTTCCTTCCTTCCTTCCTTCCTTCCCCCTTCAATCTCCTTCCTTCTCCATCTCCTTCCTTTCCCCTTCAATCTTATTTCCTTCCTTCTCCATCTCCATCCCTTCCCCTTCAATCTCTCTAATTCCTTCCCTCCCCTTCAATCTCCTTCCTTCTCCATCTCCTTCGTTTCCCCTTCAATCTTCCTTCCTTCCTTTCCCCTTCAATCTCCTTCCTTCTCCATCTCCTTCCTTTCCCCTTCAATCTCCTTCCATCTCCATCTCTATCCCTTCCTTTTCAATTTCTTTCTCCTTCCTTCCTTCCTTTCTTTCCCCTTCAATCTTCCTTCCTTCCATCTCCATCACTTCCCCTTCAATCTCTCTCTCCTTCCTTTCTTCCTTCCCCTTCAATCTCCTTCCTCGTCCATCTCCTTCCTTTCCATTCAATCTCCCTCATTCTCCATCTCCTTCGTTTCCCCTTCAATCTTCCTTCCTTCCTTCCATCTCCATCTCTTCCTTTTCAATCACTCTCTCCTTCCTTCCTTCCTTCCTTCCTCCTTTAATCTCCTTCCTTCCCCATCTCCTTCCTCTCCCCTTCAATCTCCTTCCATCTCCATCTCCTTCGTTTCCTCTTCAATCTTCCTTCCTTCCTTTCCCCTTCAATCTCCTTCCTTCTCCATCTCCTTCCTTTCCCCTTCAATCTCTTTCCATCTCCATCTCTATCCCTTCCCCTTCAATTTCTTTCTCCTTCCTTCCTTCCTTCCATCCTTCCTTTCCCCTTCAATCTCTCTAATTCCTTCCCTCCCCTTCAATCTCCTTCCTTCTCCATCTCCTTCGTTTCCCCTTCAATCTTCCTTCCTTTCTTCCATCTCCATCCCTTCCCTTTCAATCTCTCTCCTTCCTTCCTTCCTTCCTTCCTTCCTTCCTTCCTTCCTTCCTTCCTTCCTTCCTTCCATCCTTCCTTCCTTCCCCTTCAATCTCCTTCCATCTCCATCTCCATCCATTCCCCTTCAATTTCTTTCTCCTTCCTTCCTTCCTTTCCCCTTCAATCTTCCATCCTTCCTTCCCCTTCAATCTCCTTCCTTGTCCATCTGCTTTATTTCCCCTTCAGTCTTCCTTCCATCCATCCATTTCCATCTCCGTCCCTTCCTTTTCAATATCTCTCTCCTTCCTTCCTTCCTTCCTTCCTTCCTTCCTTCCTTCCTTCCTTCCTTCCTTCCTTCCCCGTCAATCTCCTTCCTTGTCCATCTGCTTCCTTTCCCCTTTAATCTCCTTCCTTCTCCATCTCCTTCTTTTCCCCTTCAATCTCCTTCCTTCTCCATCTCCTTCCTTTCCCCTTCAATCTTCCTTCCTTCCTTCCTTCCCCTTCAATCTCCTTCCTTGTCCATCTCCTTCAATTCCCCTTCAATCTCCTTCCTTCTCCGTCTCCTTCCTTTCCCCTTCAATCTTCCTTCATTTCTTCCATCTCCATCCCTTCCCTTTCAATCTCTCTCCTTCCTTCCTTCCTTCCCCTTCAATCTCCTTCCTTCTCCATCTCCTTCCTTTCCCCTTCAATCTTCCTTCCTTCCTTCCATCTCCATCTCCATTCCTTCCCCTTCAATCTCTCCTTCCTTCCTTCCTTCCTTCCTTCCTTCCTCCTTCAATCTCCTTCCTTGTCCATCTCCTTCCTTTCCCCTTCAATCTTCCTTCCTTCCTTCTCCATCTCCATCCCTTCCCCTTCAATCTCTCTCCTTCCTTCCTTCCTTCCTTCCTTCCTTCCTTCCTTCCCCCTTAAATCTCCTTCCTTGTCCATCTCCTTCCTTTCCCCTTCAATCTTCCTTCCTTCCTTCTCCATCTCCATCCCTTCCCCTTCAATCTCTCTCCTTCCTTCCTTCCTTCCTTCCTTCCCCCTTCAATCTCCTTCCTTGTCCATCTCCTTCCTTTCCCCTTCAATCTTCCTTCCTTCCTTCTCCATCTCCATCCCTTCCCCTTCAATCTCTCTCCTTCCTTCCTTCCTTCTTTCCTTCCTCCTTTAATCTCCTTCCTTGTCCATCTCCTTCCTTTCCCCTTCAATCTTCCTTCCTTCCTTCTCCATCTCCATCCCTTCCCCTTCAATCTCTCTCCTTCCTTCCTTCCTTCCTTCCCCCTTCAATCTCCTTCCTTCTCCATCTCCTTCCTTTCCCCTTCAATCTTCCTTCCTTCCTTCTCCATCTCCATCCCTTCCCCTTCAATCTCTCTAATTCCTTCCCTCCCCTTCAATCTCCTTCCTTCTCCATCTCCTTCGTTTCCCCTTCAATCTTCCTTCCTTCCTTTCCCCTTCAATCTCCTTCCTTCTCCATCTCCTTCCTTTCCCCTTCAATCTCCTTCCATCTCCATCTCTATCCCTTCCCCTTCAATTTCTTTCTCCTTCCTTCCTTCCTTTCTTTCCCCTTCGATCTTCCTTTCTTCCATCTCCATCACTTCCCCTTCAATCTCTCTCTCCTTCCTTTCTTCCTTCCCCTTCAATCTCCTTCCTCGTCCATCTCCTTCCTTTCCATTCAATCTCCTTCATTCTCCATCTCCTTCGTTTCCCCTTCAATCTTCCTTCCTTCCTTCCATCTCCATCTCTTCCTTTTCAATCACTCTCTCCTTCCTTCCTTCCTTCCTTCCTTCCTCCTTTAATCTCCTTCCTTCCCCATCTCCTTCCTCTCCCCTTCAATCTCCTTCCATCTCCATCTCCTTCGTTTCCTCTTCAATCTTCCTTCCTTCCTTTCCCCTTCAATCTCCTTCCTTCTCCATCTCCTTCCTTTCCCCTTCAATCTCTTTCCATCTCCATCTCTATCCCTTCCCCTTCAATTTCTTTCTCCTTCCTTCCTTCCTTCCATCCTTCCTTTCCCCTTCAATCTCTCTAATTCCTTCCCTCACCTTCAATCTCCTTCCTTCTCCATCTCCTTCGTTTCCCCTTCAATCTTCCTTCCTTTCTTCCATCTCCATCCCTTCCCTTTCAATCTCTCTCCTTCCTTCCTTCCTTCCTTCCTTCCTTCCTTCCTTCCTTCCATCCTTCCTTCCTTCCCCTTCAATCTCCTTCCATCTCCATCTCCATCCATTCCCCTTCAATTTCTTTCTCCTTCCTTCCTTCCTTTCCCCTTCAATCTTCCATCCTTCCTTCCCCTTCAATCTCCTTCCTTGTCCATCTGCTTTATTTCCCCTTCAGTCTTCCTTCCATCCATCCATTTCCATCTCCGTCCCTTCCTTTTCAATCTCTCTCTCCTTCCTTCCTTCCTTCCTTCCTTCCTTCCTTCCCCGTCAATCTCCTTCCTTGTCCATCTGCTTCCTTTCCCCTTTAATCTCCTTCCTTCTCCATCTCCTTCTTTTCCCCTTCAATCTCCTTCCTTCTCCATCTCCTTCCTTTCCCCTTCAATCTTCCTTCCTTCCTTCCTTCCTTCCCCTTCAATCTCCTTCCTTGTCCATCTCCTTCAATTCCCCTTCAATCTCCTTCCTTCTCCGTCTCCTTCCTTTCCCCTTCAATCTTCCTTCATTTCTTCCATCTCCATCCCTTCCCTTTCAATCTCTCTCCTTCCTTCCTTCCTTCCCCTTCAATCTCCTTCCTTCTCCATCTCCTTCCTTTCCCCTTCAATCTTCCTTCCTTCCTTCCATCTCCATCTCCATTCCTTCCGCTTCAATCTCTCCTTCCTTCCTTCCTTCCTTCCTTCCTTCCTTCCTTCCTTCCTTCCTTCCTTCCTCCTTCAATCTCCTTCCTTGTCCATCTCCTTCCTTTCCCCTTCAATCTTCCTTCCTTCCTTCTCCATCTCCATCCCTTCCCCTTCAATCTCTCTCCTTCCTTCCTTCCTTCCTTCCTTCCTTCCTTCCTTCCTTCCTTCCTTCCTTCCTTCCCCCTTAAATCTCCTTCCTTGTCCATCTCCTTCCTTTCCCCTTCAATCTTCCTTCCTTCCTTCTCCATCTCCATCCCTTCCCCTTCAATCTCTCTCCTTCCTTCCTTCCTTCCTTCCCCCTTCAATCTCCTTCCTTGTCCATCTCCTTCCTTTCCCCTTCAATCTTCCTTCCTTCCTTCTCCATCTCCATCCCTTCCCCTTCAATCTCTCTCCTTCCTTCCTTCCTTCTTTCCTTCCTCCTTTAATCTCCTTCCTTCTCCATCTCCTTCCTTTCCCCTTCAATCTTCCTTCCTTCCTTCTCCATCTCCATCCCTTCCCCTTCAATCTCTCTAATTCCTTCCCTCCCCTTCAATCTCCTTCCTTCTCCATCTCCTTCGTTTCCCCTTCAATCTTCCTTCCTTCGTTTCCCCTTCAATCTCCTTCCTTCTCCATCTCCTTCCTTTCCCCTTCAATCTCCTTCCATCTCCATCTCTATCCCTTCCTTTTCAATTTCTTTCTCCTTCCTTCCTTCCTTTCTTTCCCCTTCAATCTTCCTTCCTTCCATCTCCATCACTTCCCCTTCAATCTCTCTCTCCTTCCTTTCTTCCTTCCCCTTCAATCTCCTTCCTCGTCCATCTCCTTCCTTTCCATTCAATCTCCCTCATTCTCCATCTCCTTCGTTTCCCCTTCAATCTTCCTTCCTTCCTTCCATCTCCATCTCTTCCTTTTCAATCACTCTCTCCTTCCTTCCTTCCTTCCTTCCTCCCTCCTTTAATCTCCTTCCTTCCCCATCTCCTTCCTCTCCCCTTCAATCTCCTTCCATCTCCATCTCCTTCGTTTCCTCTTCAATCTTCCTTCCTTCCTTTCCCCTTCAATCTCCTTCCTTCTCCATCTCCTTCCTTTCCCCTTCAATCTCCTTCCATCTCCATCTCTATCCCTTCCCCTTCAATTTCTTTCTCCTTCCTTCCTTCCTTTCTTTCCCCTTCAATCTTCCTTCCTTCCATCTCCATCACTTCCCCTTCAATCTCTCTCTCCTTCCTTTCTTCCTTCCCCTTCAATCTCCTTCCTCGTCCATCTCCTTCCTTTCCATTCAATCTCCTTCATTCTCCATCTCCTTCGTTTCCCCTTCAATCTTCCTTCCTTCCTTCCATCTCCATCTCTTCCTTTTCAATCACTCTCTCCTTCCTTCCTTCCTTCCTTCCTCCTTTAATCTCCTTCCTTCCCCATCTCCTTCCTCTCCCCTTCAATCTCCTTCCATCTCCATCTCCTTCGTTTCCTCTTCAATCTTCCTTCCTTTCCTTTCCCCTTCAATCTCCTTCCTTCTCCATCTCCTTCCTTTCCCCTTCAATCTCTTTCCATCTCCATCTCTATCCCTTCCCCTTCAATTTCTTTCTCCTTCCTTCCTTCCTTCCATCCTTCCTTTCCCCTTCAATCTCTCTAATTCCTTCCCTCCCCTTCAATCTCCTTCCTTCTCCATCTCCTTCGTTTCCCCTTCAATCTTCCTTCCTTTCTTCCATCTCCATCCCTTCCCTTTCAATCTCTCTCCTTCCTTCCTTCCTTCCTTCCTTCCTTCCTTCCTTCCTTCCTTCCATCCTTCCTTCCTTCCCCTTCAATCTCCTTCCATCTCCATCTCCATCCATTCCCCTTCAATTTCTTTCTCCTTCCTTCCTTCCTTTCCCCTTCAATCTTCCATCCTTCCTTCCCCTTCAATCTCCTTCCTTGTCCATCTGCTTTATTTCCCCTTCAGTCTTCCTTCCATCCATCCATTTCCATCTCCGTCCCTTCCTTTTCAATCTCTCTCTCTCTCCTTCCTTCCTTCCTTCCTTCCTTCCTTCCTTCCTTCCTTCCCCGTCAATCTCCTTCCTTGTCCATCTGCTTCCTTTCCCCTTTAATCTCCTTCCTTCTCCATCTCCTTCTTTTCCCCTTCAATCTCCTTCCTTCTCCATCTCCTTCCTTTCCCCTTCAATCTTCCTTCCTTCCTTCCTTCCCCTTCAATCTCCTTCCTTGTCCATCTCCTTCAATTCCCCTTCAATCTCCTTCCTTCTCCGTCTCCTTCCTTTCCCCTTCAATCTTCCTTCATTTCTTCCATCTCCATCCCTTCCCTTTCAATCTCTCTCCTTCCTTCCTTCCTTCCCCTTCAATCTCCTTCCTTCTCCATCTCCTTCCTTTCCCCTTCAATCTTCCTTCCTTCCTTCCATCTCCATCTCCATTCCTTCCCCTTCAATCTCTCCTTCCTTCCTTCCTTCCTTCCTTCCTTCCTCCTTCAATCTCCTTCCTTGTCCATCTCCTTCCTTTCCCCTTCAATCTTCCTTCCTTCCTTCTCCATCTCCATCCCTTCCCCTTCAATCTCTCTCCTTCCTTCCTTCCTTCCTTCCTTCCTTCCTTCCTTCCTTCCTTCCTTCCCCCTTAAATCTCCTTCCTTGTCCATCTCCTTCCTTTCCCCTTCAATCTTCCTTCCTTCCTTCTCCATCTCCATCCCTTCCCCTTCAATCTCTCTCCTTCCTTCCTTCCTTCCTTCCCCCTTCAATCTCCTTCCTTGTCCATCTCCTTCCTTTCCCCTTCAATCTTCCTTCCTTCCTTCTCCATCTCCATCCCTTCCCCTTCAATCTCTCTCCTTCCTTCCTTCCTTCTTTCCTTCCTCCTTTAATCTCCTTCCTTGTCCATCTCCTTCCTTTCCCCTTCAATCTTCCTTCCTTCCTTCTCCATCTCCATCCCTTCCCCTTCAATCTCTCTCCTTCCTTCCTTCCTTCCTTCCTTCCCCCTTCAATCTCCTTCCTTCTCCATCTCCTTCCTTTCCCCTTCAATCTTATTTCCTTCCTTCTCCATCTCCATCCCTTCCCCTTCAATCTCTCTAATTCCTTCCCTCCCCTTCAATCTCCTTCCTTCTCCATCTCCTTCGTTTCCCCTTCAATCTTCCTTCCTTCCTTTCCCCTTCAATCTCCTTCCTTCTCCATCTCCTTCCTTTCCCCTTCAATCTCCTTCCATCTCCATCTCTATCCCTTCCTTTTCAATTTCTTTCTCCTTCCTTCCTTCCTTTCTTTCCCCTTCAATCTTCCTTCCTTCCATCTCCATCACTTCCCCTTCAATCTCTCTCTCCTTCCTTTCTTCCTTCCCCTTCAATCTCCTTCCTCGTCCATCTCCTTCCTTTCCATTCAATCTCCCTCATTCTCCATCTCCTTCGTTTCCCCTTCAATCTTCCTTCCTTCCTTCCATCTCCATCTCTTCCTTTTCAATCACTCTCTACTTCCTTCCTTCCTTCCTTCCTCCTTTAATCTCCTTCCTTCCCCATCTCCTTCCTCTCCCCTTCAATCTCCTTCCATCTCCATCTCCTTCGTTTCCTCTTCAATCTTCCTTCCTTCCTTTCCCCTTCAATCTCCTTCCTTCTCCATCTCCTTCCTTTCCCCTTCAATCTCTTTCCATCTCCATCTCTATCCCTTCCCCTTCAATTTCTTTCTCCTTCCTTCCTTCCTTCCATCCTTCCTTTCCCCTTCAATCTCTCTAATTCCTTCCCTCCCCTTCAATCTCCTTCCTTCTCCATCTCCTTCGTTTCCCCTTCAATCTTCCTTCCTTTCTTCCATCTCCATCCCTTCCCTTTCAATCTCTCTCCTTCCTTCCTTCCTTCCTTCCTTCCTTCCTTCCATCCTTCCTTCCTTCCCCTTCAATCTCCTTCCATCTCCATCTCCATCCATTCCCCTTCAATTTCTTTCTCCTTCCTTCCTTCCTTTCCCCTTCAATCTTCCATCCTTCCTTCCCCTTCAATCTCCTTCCTTGTCCATCTGCTTTATTTCCCCTTCAGTCTTCCTTCCATCCATCCATTTCCATCTCCGTCCCTTCCTTTTCAATATCTCTCTCCTTCCTTCCTTCCTTCCTTCCTTCCTTCCCCGTCAATCTCCTTCCTTGTCCATCTGCTTCCTTTCCCCTTTAATCTCCTTCCTTCTCCATCTCCTTCTTTTCCCCTTCAATCTCCTTCCTTCTCCATCTCCTTCCTTTCCCCTTCAATCTTCCTTCCTTCCTTCCTTCCTTCCCCTTCAATCTCCTTCCTTGTCCATCTCCTTCAATTCCCCTTCAATCTCCTTCCTTCTCCGTCTCCTTCCTTTCCCCTTCAATCTTCCTTCATTTCTTCCATCTCCATCCCTTCCCTTTCAATCTCTCTCCTTCCTTCCTTCCTTCCTTCCTTCCTTCCTTCCTTCCTTCCATCCTTCCTTCCTTCCCCTTCAATCTCCTTCCATCTCCATCCATTCCCCTTCAATTTCTTTCTCCTTCCTTCCTTCCTTTCCCCTTCAATCTTCCATCCTTCCTTCCCCTTCAATCTCCTTCCTTGTCCATCTGCTTTATTTCCCCTTCAGTCTTCCTTCCATCCATCCATTTCCATCTCCGTCCCTTCCTTTTCAATCTCTCTCTCCTTCCTTCCTTCCTTCCTTCCTTCCTTCCTTCCTTCCTTCCTTCCTTCCTTCCTTCCCCGTCAATCTCCTTCCTTGTCCATCTGCTTCCTTTCCCCTTTAATCTCCTTCCTTCTCCATCTCCTTCTTTTCCCCTTCAATCTTCCTTCCTTCCTTCCTTCCCCTTCAATCTCCTTCCTTGTCCATCTCCTTCAATTCCCCTTCAATCTCCTTCCTTCTCCGTCTCCTTCCTTTCCCCTTCAATCTTCCTTCATTTCTTCCATCTCCATCCCTTCCCTTTCAATCTCTCTCCTTCCTTCCTTCCTTCCCCTTCAATCTCCTTCCTTCTCCATCTCCTTCCTTTCCCCTTCAATCTTCCTTCCTTCCTTCCATCTCCATCTCCATTCCTTCCCCTTCAATCTCTCCTTCCTTCCTTCCTTCCTTCCTTCCTTCCTTCCTCCTTCAATCTCCTTCCTTGTCCATCTCCTTCCTTTCCCCTTCAATCTTCCTTCCTTCCTTCTCCATCTCCATCCCTTCCCCTTCAATCTCTCTCCTTCCTTCCTTCCTTCCTTCCTTCCTTCCTTCCCCCTTAAATCTCCTTCCTTGTCCATCTCCTTCCTTTCCCCTTCAATCTTCCTTCCTTCCTTCTCCATCTCCATCCCTTCCCCTTCAATCTCTCTCCTTCCTTCCTTCCTTCTTTCCTTCCTCCTTTAATCTCCTTCCTTGTCCATCTCCTTCCTTTCCCCTTCAATCTTCCTTCCTTCCTTCTCCATCTCCATCCCTTCCCCTTCAATCTCTCTCCTTCCTTCCTTCCTTCCTTCCTTCCCCCTTCAATCTCCTTCCTTCTCCATCTCCTTCCTTTCCCCTTCAATCTTATTTCCTTCCTTCTCCATCTCCATCCCTTCCCCTTCAATCTCTCTAATTCCTTCCCTCCCCTTCAATCTCCTTCCTTCTCCATCTCCTTCGTTTCCCCTTCAATCTTCCTTCCTTCCTTTCCCCTTCAATCTCCTTCCTTCTCCATCTCCTTCCTTTCCCCTTCAATCTCCTTCCATCTCCATCTCTATCCCTTCCTTTTCAATTTCTTTCTCCTTCCTTCCTTCCTTTCTTTCCCCTTCAATCTTCCTTCCTTCCATCTCCATCACTTCCCCTTCAATCTCTCTCTCCTTCCTTTCTTCCTTCCCCTTCAATCTCCTTCCTCGTCCATCTCCTTCCTTTCCATTCAATCTCCCTCATTCTCCATCTCCTTCGTTTCCCCTTCAATCTTCCTTCCTTCCTTCCATCTCCATCTCTTCCTTTTCAATCACTCTCTCCTTCCTTCCTTCCTTCCTTCCTCCTTTAATCTCCTTCCTTCCCC
>JARGCV010001276.1:0-27361 GCA_034064705.1 Bothrops alternatus | reverse complement strand
CTGTATTGTTGTTGTTGTTATTGTTGTTGTTGTTATTACCTATCAAAAGTACTCTACAGGGAAAAGGGACCTCCAAGGTCCCTTCCAATTCTTCTACCATCATTATCATTATCATTATCTATTATTATTATTATTATTATTATTATTATTACCATCACCACCACCACCATCATCATCATTATTATTATTATTATTATCATCATCATCATCATCAGTACCAGCTCCCTCAGTATCAGCATTATTATTATTATCTTCCTCCTCCTCCTCATTACTATTATTATTATATTATTATTATATTATTATTATTATTATTACCACCACCACCACCACCATTATTATTATTATTATTATTATTATTATTATTACCATCATCAGTACCAGCTCCCTCAGAATCAGCATTATTATTATCTTCCTCCTCCTCCTCCTCCTCCTCCTCCTCCTCCTCATTATTATTATTATTATTATTATTATTATTATTATTATTATTACCATCATCAGCACCAGCTCCCTCAGAATCAGCATTATTATTATCTTCCTCCTCCTCCTCCTCCTCCTCATTATTATTATTATTATTATTATTATTATATTATTATTATTACCATCACCACCACCATTATTATTATTCTTATTACCATCATCAGTACCAGCTCCCTCAGTATCAGCATTATTATTATTATCTTCCTCCTCCTCCTCATTACTATTATTATTATTATATTATATTATTATTATTATTATTATTACCATCACCACCACCATTATTATTATTATTATTATTACCATCATCAGTACCAGCTCCCTCAGAATCAGCATTATTATTATCTTCCTCCTCCTCCTCCTCCTCCTCCTCATTATTATTATTATTATTATTATTATTATTATTATTATTACTACTACTACTACCATCATCAGTACCAGGCCCCTCAGAATCAGCATTATTATTATTATTATCTTCCTCCTCCTCCTTCTCATTATTATTATTATTATTATTATATTATTATTATTATTACCATCACCACCACCACTATTATTACTATTACTATTACTATTACTATTACTATTACTATTACTATTACTATTACTATTACTATTACTATTACTATTACTATTACTATTACTATTACTATTACTATTATTGGCAAAAGCAAGCAAGGGTGGTACCAGTAGTCATAGGCGCCTTGGGTGCAATGCCAAAACAACTGGAGCACCACTTGAACACATATCATCGGCATTGACAAATTCGCCATTAGTGAATTGCGAAAGGCGGCCTTACTAGGAACCGCTTCCATCCTGTGATGAGATCTGTCATACCCTCAAACATCCACATCTGCCCATCCCAGGTCCTGGGTAAGGCACGATGATGATGATGAGGAGGAGGAGGAGGAGGAGGAGGATGGAAATTCCCTCTCCTTTCCCAAAGAGGGTTTTTTTCAAGTCTTTCGCAAAGAAAAGGAAGGAGAAAACAGCCCTAAAATAGAATGCCTTCTATTGACTTGGCCACTGACTCATATTTACGACGGTTGCGGCATCCCGGGGTCACGTGATCCCCTTTTGCGACCTTCTGACAAGCCAAGTCAAGGGGGGGGAGCCAGATTCAACCATGTTGCTCTCTCAGAGTCCTCCACCCCTGTACAGGCACCATCCTTGCAGGCCGAAATTGTGGTACCCCCCCCGCCCTCCCTCCCGCCTTGATCCTTCCCTCGGAGGGCTGTCAAATCGCTGCTCTTTTGTGCACTTCAAGTTTTGGCACCGCCACCGCAGCTGGGATAACGGGTGCCATTGGCTTTGGCCCTCGGAAAGCCTTGCTAACGAGACAATAGGCCTTCGTTGCCGTCTCCCCGGCTGTCGCCCGGATGTCTCTGATTAAGGCTAATCAGACCCATGGCCTTCGGGGACGGGTGTTAACTCACTGCTATGTCGCACCCCACACCACACAACTCTGAACGGTTTGCTGATTTCTCAGCTGGCTGGGAAAAGATGTCAGATGGTTTTTCTCGCCAAGGAACCCAACACGTGGCACCGGGAATCCCCGTGGGATATAAAACGCCCCCCACCCACCCACCCACCCACCCACCCCGGAACCAGGGGCAAAGTGGGGCGAAATTCGCACGAGGAGTTTCAGATTTTCCACTGTTTTGTTTTTTTTTTAAGTTATTTTCCATGCTTGATCTCCGAAAAAGGATCATCCCAACCAACCTGTTTTGTACTGTTTTGTGGGGGGGGGGGGAAAGATGCAGATGGTATTGATTGAATTGATTTCGTTTGCTTAATTTAGTGGCGGCCCGTCTCACCACAGGGTAACTCTGGGCGGCTTACGAGAGTTAGATTTTGTCCATCTAAGCTTCTATTTTATTTTTTATTTTTTTATTTCCTAAAAAAAAAAAAAGGCTGGATTTGAATAAACCTAGCGATCTTATTGCGGGTGACTTTTATACAGTTCCATGAAAGAAAGAAGGAATGTTGCCAAACTTCGGGGAATATGGAGGGAAGGTCACAGCAGCAGGCGGTGCATAGAGAGTTTGGTGTAGTGGTGAAGGTGCTGGGCTAGGAACCAGGTGGTGGTGAGTTCTAGTCCCGCCTTAGGCATGAACGTGAGCTGGATGACTTTGGGCCAATCACTAGGAGACGGTGAGTTCTAGTCCCGCCTTAGTCATGAAAGCCGGCTGGGTGACTTTGGGCCAATCACCAGGAGACGGTGAGTTCTAGTCCCGCCTTAGCCATGAAAGCTGGCTGGGTGACTTTGGGCCGATCACCAGGAGACGGTGAGTTCTAGTCCCGCCTTAGCCATGAAAGCTGGCTGGGTGACTTTCGGCCGATCACCAGGAGACGGTGAGTGACTTTGGGCCGATCACCAGGAGACGGTGAGTTCTAGTCCCGCCTTAGCCATGAAAGCTGGCTGGGTGACTTTGGGCCAATCACCAGGAGACGGTGAGTTCTAGTCCTGCCTTAGGCATGAAAGCCAGCTGGGTGACTTTGGGCCAATCACCAGGAGACGGTGAGTTCTAGTCCCGCCTTAGGCATGAAAGCCGGCTGGGTGACTTTGGGCCGATCACCAGGAGACGGTGAGTTCTAGTCCCGCCTTAGTCATGAAAGCCGGCTGGGTGACTTTGGGCCAATCACCAGGAGATTTATTTATTTATTTATTTATTTATTTATTTATTTATTTATTTATTTATTTATTTATTTATTTATTTATTTATTTATTTATTTATTTATTTATTTATTTATTTATGGTTTGTATGCCGCTCCTCTGCAGGGGACTCGGAGCGGCTAACAACATATACATAACAAAAAATATGGTGAGTTCTAGTCCCGCCTTAGCCATGAAAGCTGGCTGGGTGTCTTTGTGCCAATAATCAGGAGACTGGGAATTCTAATCCCACCTTAGGCATGAAAGCCAGCTGGGTGTCTTTGGACCAATCACCAGGAGACAGTGAATTCTAGTCCCACCTATAGCATGAAAGCCAACTGGGTGACTTTATGCCAATCACCAGGAGATAGTGAGTTCTAGTCCCGCCTTAGCCATGAAAGCTGGCTGGGTGTCTTTGTGTCAATCATCAGGAGACTGGGAATTCTAGTCCCACCTTAGGCATGAAAGCAGCCTGGGTGTCTTTGAGCCAATCCCCAGGAGACGGTGAGTTCTAGTCCCACCTAAAGCATGAAAGCCAACTTGGGTGACTTTGGGCCAATCACCAGGAGATAGTGAATTCTAGTCCTGCTTTATGTATGAAAGCTGGCGGGGTGACTTTGGGCCGGCCACTTTGTCTCACCCCAACCCACCTCACAGGAGACAATAGGAGGAAAGAGTATTAGGTATTTTAGCCACCTTGAGTTATTTATAAACAACAATAAACACAGGATAAAAATCAAAGAAAACATCAAATCAATAGGCGGCCTTGATGCACGACTAATCATGGCTTACTCAACACACCAAGATTACGTCAAGTGGATTTCTATGACATGTGGATCCTACTCTGCAGGGATGATGTTATTGTGGGAAAAAATAGGAGACACAAATATACATATATATGTTTTCTGAGGTTTTCACGGGTGTTTGTATGTAGGTCTTTGGTTATTCGGGTTTCTGCAGCAAATTCTGGAAAACAATTGCTGGCTTCTTTCTTCTCAAAAGCCTGTGAAGAAACTGTATGCCTTAAACTTCTGGGTGGAGTTAACGCATTAAAAATAGCAATGGCTGCAATTTGTTCCCCCTGCAAGTAAAACATTGAAACGATCAAAATAAAAGAAACAGCTGCAGCCTCTTTAAATGTGAAAAATGAATAAACATCTTGCAAAACCACGACGTGTTTACGACACTCGCCATTGCTTCCCCTTCTTCCTTGTCGTCTCAGACACCATAAAAATTGACATACACTTTTCCTTCTAGCACCTAGTTAGGTCATGAAAAGTCTGCAAGAAAACAACAGAGCTCAGAGAACACCAAGGACCCCACAATCCTTCTCCTCCTTCTCTTCCTCCTTCGCTTCCTCCTCCTCCTCCTCCTCCATCTCCTCCGCCGCCGCCGTGGCCGCCGCAAACTCCACTTCCTTCTAGCACTGATGATGTTACCTAGTTGGGTCATGAAACATCTGCAAGAAAACAACCAGGCTCAGAGAGCACCCAGGACCCCACGGTCCTCCTCCTCCTCCTCCTCCTCCTCCTCCTCCTCTTCCTCCTCCTCCTCCTCCTCCTCTTCCTTCTTCTCTTCTTCCTCCTCCTCCTCCTCCTCCTCCTCCTCCTGGTATTGACTCCTAGCGATCCCATAGATAGACGTTCTCCATCACAATGGGTCCCTAACCTGCTCCTTCAGCTCTTCCAACAGTAACTCCGCCACCACTGTATCTGAGTCCACCTCCTTACTGATGGTCCTCCATTCTTCTCTTTTCTTCCACTTTCCCCAAAACTATGGCCTTCTCAAAGGAGATGAGTCTTCACATTGGTTGGTTGATTCATTGATATGCCATGAAGTCAATGTCAGCTCTTAGCAACCTCAACAGATTTCCTACATGGTGATCTGTTCCTAAATGTCAGGTCTTCCAATGGGGCCCTCACTGCTACTGTAGCGGAATCCCTCCACTTTGGTCATCCTTCTCTTCTTCTCTTTCCTTCCTTCCTTCCACTTTTCCCAGCATTATGGACTTCTCAAAAGAACTTGGTCCTGACATTAACTGATGAGGCCATCAAGTCACTCTTGACTCTTAGCAACCATGTGGATTGTCCTTTAGGATGATCTGTGCCCAACCTGGTCCTTCAGGTGTCCTAATGGTGCCCACCCCCACTCTTATACAGTATGTTGTTGCCCTTGTTGATGTCCCATCAAGTATGAAGTCTCGGTCGACTCTTGGTGACCACATACATATTCTTCATGTTGGTCTATCCCCATCCTGGTCCTTCAGGTCTTCCCGAGTCCTCCCATCTTGATCATCCTCTTCGTCTTCTCTTTCTTTCCTTCTGCTTTCAGTCAGAACTTTTCCATTCATCAGAAGAGAGCTGGAAGGGACCTTGGAGGTCTTCTAGTCCAACCCCCTGCTCATGCAGGAAACTCTACACCATTTCAGACAAACAGCT
This sequence comes from Bothrops alternatus, assembly GCA_034064705.1. NCBI lineage: Eukaryota > Metazoa > Chordata > Lepidosauria > Squamata > Viperidae > Bothrops > Bothrops alternatus. Next base: position 21,796 of record JARGCV010001276.1, on the reverse strand, counting down.
CTCCAATCTTTTCTTAAAAGATCTCCAGTGGTGGAGCGCCAGCAATTTCTGGTGGCCAGCTGTTCCACTGACTAATTGTCCTTGCTGTCAGGAAGTTTCTCCTTAATTCCAGGTTGCTTCTCTCCTTGATTAGTTTCCATCCATTGTTTCTTGTCCTGCCTTCTGGTGCTTTGGGGAACAGGTTGACCACCTCTTCATTGGGGCAGCTCCTCAAAGGCCGACACAACATTTGATTTTGTGTAATGAGTCAACTTTTCCCAGCATTATGGACTTAATTGAGGGTGCCATCAAGTCACTCTTGACTCTTTGCTGCCATATATGGATCGTCCTCTAGGACGATCTGGGCCTAACCTGGTCCTTCAGGTGTCCTAATGGTGCCCCCACCACAACTACATGCTCTTATATACTGTCACACCTGATGGTGTGCCATCAACTGTGAAGTCATAGTTGACACTTGGTGACCATGTGCAGTAGATAGATTTTTCTCCATGGTAATCTGTCCCTAATTTGGTCCTTCAGATCTCCTAATGGTGACCCCATCACTACTCTGAGTCCTTCCACCTCACTGTTGGTTGTCCTCTTCTTCTCTTTTCTTTCACCTAGCACAACTTTACAGCCTTCTCCAGAAAGTTGGGTCTTCAAATTGATTGATTATTTTCCACCGTTGACTCTTAGCAACCACATAAGTAGATCTTCTCAAAGACAGAGTCTCCAAGACAATCTGTCTTCAACTTGTTCCTTTAGGACTTCCAACAGGGCCACTGAGTAACTAAGTCCCTCCACCTCACTGTTGGTCACCGTCTTCTTCTCTTTCCGTCTACCTTTCCCAGCATTGTAGACTTCTCCAGAGGCCAAGGTCTTTGTACTGATTGACTGATGTGTCCATCAATTCATTGTTGAGTCTTGGTGACTACGTAGATAGATGATATCCAGGATGTTCTCTGGGAAGAATTGTGCCCTACCTGTTCCACCATCGGAACACCAGATCTTCCAACGATGGCCTCACCACCACTGTAATGGGGTCCATCCACCCTGCTACTGGTCATCTTTTTTGTCTGTTACTTTCAGGGATCAAGAAGCTTTCCCACAATACTTTCTTGACACAAGGAGCTCCATCTTCACCGCAGAATCTGGCCTTTTCCTACGACAAGCACTGATTTGGGGGGAAAGTAAGGAAAGAAGTTGAAGGACCTGTTGGCCAAACATTTGGAACACCAATGGGGAAGCTTCACTAGTATAGATGACCGTGCGTGGTGCACAGCTACTGCCTTGTGCAATGCTTCTCCATGTTTCTCAACCTTGACAACTTGAAGGCAAGTGGACTTCAACTCCCAGAATTCTAAGGGTTCAAGTCCACTTACTGTAGAGTCGCCAAGGTTGAGAAACACCGATTTGGCTGGGGAATTCTGGGAGTTGAAGTTCTCCCACCTTAAACTGTGCCAGTTGGGGAATTATGGGAGTTGAAGTCCACCCATCTTAACCTGTGCCAGCTGTGGAATTCTGGGAGTTGAAGTCTACCCATCTTAAACTGTGCCAGCTGTGGAATTCTGGGAGTTGAAGCCCACCTATCTTAAACTATGCCAGCTGTGGAATTCTGGGAGTTGAAGTTCTCCCACCTTAAACTGTGCCAGTTGGGGAATTGTGGGAGTTGAAGTCCACCCATCTTAAACTATGCCCGCTGTGGAATTCTGGGAGTTGAAGTCCACCTATCTTAAACTGTGCCAGCTGGGGAATTCTGGGAATTGAAGCCCACCCATCTTAAACTGTGCCAGCTGTGGAATTCTGGGAGTTGAAGTCCTCCCACCTTAAACTATGCCAGCTGGGGAATTCTGGGAGTTGAAGTCTACACTTCTTAAACTATGCCAGCTGTGGAATTCTGGGAGTTGAAGTTCTCCCACCTTAAACTGTGCCAGTTGGGGAATTCTGGGAGTTGAAGTCCACCCATCTTAAACTATGCCAGCTGTGGAATTCTGGGAGTTGAAGTCCACCCATCTTAAACTGTGCCAGCTGTGGAATTCTGGGAGTTGAAGTCCACCCATCTTAAACTGTGCCAGCTGTGGAATTCTGGGAGTTGAAGCCCACCTATCTTAAACTATGCCAGCTGTGGAATTATGGGAGTTGAAGTTCTCCCACCTTATACTGTGCCAGTTGGGGAATTCTGGGAGTTGAAGTCCACCCATCTTAAACTATGCCAGCTGTGGAATTCTGGGAGTTGAAGTCCACCCATCTTAAACTGTGCCAGCTGTGGAATTCTGGGAGTTGAAGCCCACCCATCTTAAACTGTGCCAGCTGTGGAATTCTGGGAGTTGAAGTCCACCTATCTTAAACTGTGCCAGCTGGGGAATTCTGGGAGTTGAAGTCCATCTATCTTGAACTGTGCCAGCTGTAGAATTCTGGGAGTTGAAGTCCACCTATCTTAAACTGTGCCAGCTGTGGAATTCTGGGAGTTGAAGCCCACCTATCTTAAACTGTGCCAGCTGGGGAATTCTGGGAGTTGAAGTCCTCCCACCTTAAGCTATGCCAGCTGGGGAATTCTGGGAGTTGAAGTCCACCCATCTTAAACTGTGCCAGCTGGGGAATTCTGGGAGTTGAAGTCCTCCCACCTTAAACTATGCCAGCTGGGGAATTCTGGGAGTTGAAGTCTACACTTCTTAAACTATGCCAGCTGGGGAATTCTGGGAGTTGAAGTTCTCCCACCTTAAACTGTGCCAGTTGGGGAATTCTGGGAGTTGAAGTCCACCCATCTTAAACTATGCCAGCTGTGGAATTCTGGGAGTTGAAGTCCACCCATCTTAAACTGTGCCAGCTGTGGAATTCTGGGAGTTGAAGCCCACCTATCTTAAACTATGCCAGCTGTGGAATTATGGGAGTTGAAGTTCTCCCACCTTAAACTGTGCCAGTTGGGGAATTCTGGGAGTTGAAGTCCACCCATCTTAAACTATGCCAGCTGTGGAATTCTGGGAGTTGAAGTCCACCCATCTTAAACTGTGCCAGCTGTGGAATTCTGGGAGTTGAAGCCCACCCATCTTAAACTGTGCCAGCTGTGGAATTCTGGGAGTTGAAGTCCACCTATCTTAAACTGTGCCAGCTGTGGAATTCTGGGAGTTGAAGTCCATCTATCTTGAACTGTGCCAGCTGTGGAATTCTGGGAGTTGAAGTCCACCCATCTTAAACTGTGCCAGCTGTGGAATTCTGGGAGTTGAAGCCCACCCATCTTAAACTGTGCCAGCTGTGGAATTCTGGGAGTTGAAGTCCTCCCACCTTAAACTATGCCAGCTGGGGAATTCTGGGAGTTGAAGTCCACCCATCTTAAACTGTGCCAGCTGTGGAATTCTGGGAGTTGAAGCCCACCCATCTTAAACTGTGCCAGCTGGGGAATTCTGGGAGTTGAAGTCCTCCCACCTTAAACTATGCCAGCTGGGGAATTCTGGGAGTTGAAGTCTACACTTCTTAAACTATGCCAGCTGGGGAATTCTGGGAGTTGAAGTTCTCCCACCTTAAACTGTGCCAGTTGGGGAATTCTGGGAGTTGAAGTCCACCCATCTTAAACTATGCCAACTGTGGAATTCTGGGAGTTGAAGTCCACCCATCTTAAACTGTGCCAGCTGTGGAATTCTGGGAGTTGAAGCCCACCCATCTTAAACTGTGCCAGCTGTGGAATTCTGGGAGTTGAAGTCCACCTATCTTAAACTGTGCCAGCTGTGGAATTCTGGGAGTTGAAGTCCATCTATCTTGAACTGTGCCAGCTGTGGAATTCTGGGAGTTGAAGTCCACCCATCTTAAACTGTGCCAGCTGTGGAATTCTGGGAGTTGAAGCCCACCCATCTTAAACTGTGCCAGCTGTGGAATTCTGGGAGTTGAAGTCCTCCCACCTGAAACTATGCCAGCTGGGGAATTCTGGGAGTTGAAGTCCACCCATCTTAAACTGTGCCAGCTGTGGAATTCTGGGAGTTGAAGCCCACCCATCTTAAACTGTGCCAGCTGGGGAATTCTGGGAGTTGAAGTCCTCCCACCTTAAACTATGCCAGCTGGGGAATTCTGGGAGTTGAAGTCTACACTTCTTAAACTATGCCAGCTGTGGAATTCTGGGAGTTGAAGTTCTCCCACCTTAAACTTTGCCAGTTGGGGAATTCTGGGAGTTGAAGTCCACCCATCTTAAACTATGCCAACTGTGGAATTCTGGGAGTTGAAGTCCACCCATCTTAAACTGTGCCAGCTGTTGAATTCTGGGAGTTGAAGCCCACCTATCTTAAACTATGCCAGTTGTGGAATTATGGGAGTTGAAGTTCTCCCACCTTAAACTGTGCCAGTTGGGGAATTCTGGGAGTTGAAGTCCACCCATCTTAAACTATGCCAGCTGTAGAATTCTGGGAGTTGAAGTCCACCTATCTTAAACTGTGCCAGCTGTGGAATTCTGGGAGTTGAAGCCCACCCATCTTAAACTGTGCCAGCTGTGGAATTCTGGGAGTTGAAGTCCACCTATCTTAAACTGTGCCAGCTGGGGAATTCTGGGAGTTGAAGTCCATCTATCTTAAACTATGCCAGCTGGGGAATTCTGGGAGTTGAAGTCCTCCCACCTTAAACTATGCCAGCTGGGGAATTCTGGGAGTTGAAGTCCACCCATCTTAAACTGTGCCAGCTGTGGAATTCTGGGAGTTGAAGCCCACCCACCTTAAACTATGGCAGCTGTGGAATTCTGGGAGTTGAAGCCCACCCATCTTAAACTGTGCCAGCTGGGGAATTCTGGGAGTTGAAGCCCACCCACCTTAAACTATGCCAGCTGGGGAATTCTGGGAGTTGAAGCCCACCCATCTTAAACTGTGCCAGCTGTGGAATTCTGGGATTTGAAGCCCACCCATCTTAAACTGTGCCAGCTGGGGAATTCTGGGATTTGAAGCCCACCCATCTTAAACTGTGCCAGCTGTGGAATTCTGGGAGTTGAAGTCCACCTATCTTAAACTGTGCCAGCTGGGGAATTCTGGGAGTTGAAGCCCACCCATCTTAAACTCTGCCAGCTGGGGAATTCTGGGAGTTGAAGCCCACCTATCTTAAACTGTGCCAGCTGGGGAATTCTGGGATTTGAAGCCCACCCATCTTAAACTGTGCCAGCTGGGGAATTCTGGGAGTTGAAGCCCACCCATCTTAAACTGTGCCAGCTGTGGAATTCTGGGATTTGAAGCCCACCCATCTTAAACTGTGCCAGCTGGGGAATTCTGGGATTTGAAGCCCACCCATCTTAAACTGTGCCAGCTGTGGAATTCTGGGAGTTGAAGTCCACCCATCTTAAACTGTGCCAGCTGTGGAATTCTGGGAGTTGAAGCCCACCCACCTTAAACTATGCCAGCTGGGGAATTCTGGGAGTTGAAGCCCACCCATCTTAAACTATGCCAGCTGTGGAATTCTGGGAGTTGAAGCCCACCCATCTTAAACTGTGCCAGCTGTGGAATTCTGGGAGTTGAAGCCCACCCACCTTAAACTATGCCAGCTGGGGAATTCTGGGATTGAAGCCCACCTATCTTAAACTGTGCCAGCTGGGGAATTCTGGGAGTTGAAGCCCATCCATCTTAAACTGTGCCAGTTGGGGAATTCTGGGATTTGAAGCCCACCCATCTTAAACTGTGCCAGCTGTGGAATTCTGGGATTTGAAGCCCACCCATCTTAAACTGTGCCAGCTGGGGAATTCTGGGATTTGAAGCCCACCCATCTTAAACTGTGCCAGCTGTGGAATTCTGGGATTTGAAGCCCACCCATCTTAAACTGTGCCAGCTGGGGAATTCTGGGATTTGAAGCCCACCCATCTTAAACTGTGCCAGCTGTGGAATTCTGGGAGTTGAAGCCCACCCATCTTAAACTCTGCCAGCTGGGGAATTCTGGGAGTTGAAGCCCACCTATCTTAAACTGTGCCAGCTGGGGAATTCTGGGATTTGAAGCCCACCCATCTTAAACATTGCCAGCTGGGGAATTCTGGGAGTTGAAGCCCACCCATCTTAAACTGTGCCAGCTGTGGAATTCTGGGATTTGAAGCCCACCCATCTTAAACTGTGCCAGCTGGGGAATTCTGGGAGTTGAAGCCCACCCATCTTAAACTGTGCCAGCTGTGGAATTCTGGGATTTGAAGCCCACCCATCTTAAACTGTGCCAGCTGGGGAATTCTGGGATTTGAAGCCCACCCATCTTAAACTGTGCCAGCTGTGGAATTCTGGGAGTTGAAGTCCACCCACCTTAAACTGTGCCAGCTGTGGAATTCTGGGAGTTGAAGCCCACCCACCTTAAACTATGCCAGCTGGGGAATTCTGGGAGTTGAAGCCCACCCATCTTAAACTATGCCAGCTGTGGAATTCTGGGAGTTGAAGCCCACCCATCTTAAACTGTGCCAGCTGGGGAATTCTGGGAGTGGAAGCCCACCCACCTTAAACTATGCCAGCTGGGGAATTCTGGGATTGAAGCCCACCTATCTTAAACTGTGCCAGCTGGGGAATTCTGGGAGTTGAAGCCCATCCATCTTAAACTGTGCCAGTTGGGGAATTCTGGGATTTGAAGCCCACCCATCTTAAACTGTGCCAGCTGTGGAATTCTGGGATTTGAAGCCCACCCATCTTAAACTGTGCCAGCTGGGGAATTCTGGGATTTGAAGCCCACCCATCTTAAACTCTGCCAGCTGGGGAATTCTGGGAGTTGAAGCCCACCTATCTTAAACTGTGCCAGCTGGGGAATTCTGGGATTTGAAGCCCACCCATCTTAAACTGTGCCAGCTGGGGAATTCTGGGAGTTGAAGCCCACCCATCTTAAACTGTGCCAGCTGTGGAATTCTGGGATTTGAAGCCCACCCATGTTAAACTATGCCAGCTGGGGAATTCTGGGATTTGAAGCCCACCCATCTTAAACTGTGCCAGCTGGGGAATTCTGGGATTTGAAGCCCACCCATCTTAAACTGTGCCAGCTGTGGAATTCTGGGAGTTGAAGCCCACCCATCTTAAACTGTGCCAGTTGGGGAATTCTGGAAGTTGAAGCCCACCTATCTTAAACTGTGCCAGCTGGGGAATTCTGGGAGTTGAAGCCCACCCATCTTAAACTGTGCCAGCTGTGGAATTCTGGGATTTGAAGCCCACCCATCTTAAACTGTGCCAGCTGGGGAATTCTGGGATTTGAAGCCCACCCATCTTAAACTGTGCCAGCTGTGGAATTCTGGGATTTGAAGCCCACCCATCTTAAACTGTGCCAGCTGGGGAATTCTGGGATTTGAAGCCCACCCATCTTAAACTGTGCCAGCTGTGGAATTCTGGGAGTTGAAGCCCACCCATCTTAAACTGTGCCAGCTGGGGAATTCTGGGAGTTGAAGCCCACCCATCTTAAACTGTGCCAGCTGGGGAATTCTGGGATTTGAAGCCCACCCATCTTAAACTGTGCCAGCTGGGGAATTCTGGGAGTTGAAGATCACCTATCTTAAAACACAACAGCTGGGGAATTCTGGGATTTGAAGCCCACTCTTCTTAAAGCCGCCAAGGTTGAAACACATTGGCCTAAGCCAGGGGTAGGCAACCTCGGCTCTTTTATGACTCATGGACTTCAACTCCCAGAATTCCCGAGTCAGCTCTGCTGACTCGGGAATTCTGGGAGTTGAAGTCCATGAGTCATAAAAGAGCCGAGGTTGCCTACCCCTGGCCTAACCGATCCACTCTCCAAGCTGTCTATTGTTTTCCTTCCTTATCTTGGGACCCTACTCCCTGCCAACATGGCCCCATCCTGCCTGTTTAAAAGAGGAGCAATTTCATGCCGCTCGCCTGGTTCAAACCCAAAGCCATCTGGGAGGTCTGGGGTCTGATCTGAGCCCTGAAATAACCCCCCCTCCCCGCCTGCTCACCTCCCCTGAAGCTTCTGAAGGCCTTGTTGTCACCACCGGAGGAAAATCCGGTTTGATGGGCGTCAAGAGTTCGTGGAGGATAGTGTGTCATTTTCTGATTTCTCTTTGCTGGAATTCTCCTCCCTGTCCAGCCTGGGAGGCCAGCCGGCAGTAGAATGGATTGTCCTTTGAACCGGGGCCAGCGAGAACAGGTGGTCACAGAGACAAGCGAGCAGCAGCGAGCTCATAATTCTGCCCAACGCCTTGGGTAAAAGAGACTTCCCTCTCCCTGCCCTTAATCCGGCTCTGTGACACGGGCTGTAGAAGGGGACGCAACGGAAGACCCTCTCCGACGGAGGACGGTGGCGTCTGCTGCTCGCTGGCCTTGCCCAGAGGTGGCGAAGAGGGCCACACGGAGAGCTCAGGACATTCCTGCTCTCGGCCTCTTGGTGAGTTCTTTGCAGGGCTCCTCACTTAGGGTTACCTGCCCAGGTCAACTTCAGTTGAGGTGGCCTCAACGAGCTGGTTTGGGGAGGGGGGAGTCCCCAAAGAGAAGCCTTTCCTTGCACAAACCTAGTTGGTGTGGACAGGCAAGGGTCCCACTGCACACGTCTGCGGTGGGCTGCTCTATCCGAAACATCTCCAGAACCTGCTGGAGATCTTCAACCAAACCCTTCTAACGGCGGTTGGGCAAGGCGAGATCAAGCCAAGGTTGGCTCAGTGGAAGGAAGGCAACCAGGGGTGAGTCTTTCCTTCGACCTTCATTTTGGGTCTCGTGAGATTTGCTAGAGGGGATCATGGCTAGGAGAAGACAAGGCCCCTCATGGGGGCCTCGGTGGTGCCTCCTGGCCAGCTTCTGGCTCCAACCTACTCGCCAGCCTCTGGAACCTGGAGGTTGCCCACTTTCTTCGAACTCAAACCCCTCTGACCGGCGCTAAGCTGCACCTCTCTGGATTTTCTCGACGGAGGGATGATCTGCCCTCAAGTTGGCGGCAGCTCCTGGCGACGACAACTCTAAATGTCCTCCATGCTGGGGATCTTTCTAAGGGCACGTTACAAAGTTTTGGAAAAGTAGAATATTGTCTGCGGCTGTGTGCAGAGGTTTCAGGGACCGGATTGCCTTACTTTTCTGGCACATGGCGTGGCTTCCCGCGCCACGGAATGATTGCAAAGTAGCGAGAAAAGAGTTAACCGATCGAGAAAGGAAGGCGGCAAAATTCAGTAGCAACCGGAGGCAAAATGCCACTTTATGCAACAAGGAGTTTTCCTAAAGCGTCTGCGCCAACGGTGGAGTAAAGCAATACCTTAAAAGGGCTGCAGGTTGGCAAGGTGCCCTCCTGGACATAATTTATTGATTAATCAAGCTCAAAGGGGAAGTGATTCCTTAATCAGCGGGGGGGGGGGGCGGATGAGGGCCTTGAATGATTCCCTTTTAAAACGCCTTCGCTTCTGGTTTCCTACCAGAAAGAATGGCCGAACTATATTAAGACAATCTCGCCGAACAATTCTACTTGTTCCCAACATGATGTCATCTCATACTCATCCAGAATTAATGCGGGTCTACAAACAGGGACGCTGTGGAGAAGCGTGGCTTTGAATCGAAGCAGGCGCTTGCAGTATTTAGATGTCAACGTTCGACCCCCCAAATTTATCTTGCTAAGTGATACATTTTGCCCCATTTTATGACTTTCCTTCAATCCAGGGCGGGGAGGATATGATTAGCCCTCTTCCAAATGGCCCAGTTGTTGTTTTTTTTTAAGGGTTGATTGGTGAGAGTTGCATTCACACAACACGCTAAGCCCCAGAAAGACTACTACAGCATGTTGGGCGGGGAACTCTGGGAGTCGAAGTCCAGACCTTTTAAAGTCGCCATGTTTGCAGACCCCTGATCTAAGTCATCCTGGCTTCTTGTAACCTGGAGAAACAGACTGATCGGCCTTCATCTGTGATTTGTCTCCTGCAGGAATTGATCTGAAATCTCTGGACAGGGAAAAGGTCAGTTTGGGAGATCTCTACGGGACCCCCCGCCCCCCGTTGGTGCAGGAGAGTCGTCCAGAGGATGGAAAAGGATGGAGAAACCAGCAGCGTGCAGGATAGCGGGGGAGGGGGAGAACATGTCCTCCTGGAAGGTCCGGCTCAGGAGAAAGAGAAGCCAACAGACCAGGGCCAAGCTGAGAAAGCAGAAGACACCCCAGGTGAGTCCCAGGAAGTGAAGGACCACCCGGGTGACCCCAAGGATGATCAACGGATGCCTCTGCACCTCCAACACAGCTTCAGCTGCCCACCAAAGGTGAACAGGTAACGTCCTTCAACCGCTACATCCATTGATTGGAGGTCCTTCCGCAAATAGGCCCACCTGGACAACGAGCAAAGCAATAGGTCCATGTTTGGAAATGGACCAGGGTGCAGGTGTGAAGATGATCGGGAAGATACTCAACCAGTTGAGGGAGGAGGTTTTTTTTTTTTTTTTGGGAAGACCAGGGACTGCCCTTGAACTAGTTTGGCCATTTGGGTGGGTTCTACACGGAGACGGTTCCTTGTGGGCTTCCACTCCAGGCTACGTGTGCTGGGAGGAAGTCACGCTGGGACCTTGAGACGATGAGGAAGCTTTGCAAAGTGTAGAGGAGGAAGGAGAGGAGGAGAAGGAAGGAAGATGGAGACAGGAGGAGGAGGAGGAGGAGGAAATCAAGTAGATGGAGGAGAAGGAGGGGAAGAAAGAGAAGGAAGGAAGATGGAGACAGGAGGAGGAGGAAGGAGAGGAGGAGAAGGAAGGAAGATGGAGACAGGAGGAGGAGGAGGAGGAGAAGGAAGGAAGGAAGGAAGGAAGATGGAGACAGGAGGAGGAGGAGGAAATCAAGTAGATGGAGGAGAAGGAGGGGAAGAAAGAGAAGGAAGGAAGATGGAGACAGGAGGAGGAGGAGGAGGAGAAGAAGGAAGGAAGGAAGATGGAGACAGAAGGAGGAGGAGGAGGAGGAGGAGGAGATCAAGTAGACGGAGGAGAAGGAGGGGAAGAAAGAGAAGGAAGGAAGATGGAGATAGGAGGAGGAGGAGGAGAAGGAAGGAAGATGGAGACAGGAGGAGGAGGAGGAGAAGGAAGGAAGGAAGGAAGATGGAGACAGGAGGAGGAGGAGGAAATCAAGTAGATGGAGGAGAAGGAGGGGAAGAAAGAGAAGGAAGGAAGATGGAGACAGGAGGAAAAGGAAGAGGAGGGTGACGAGGAAGAGGAAATCAAAGAGATGGAGGAGGAGGAGAAGAGAAGGAGAGGAAGATGGAGACAGGGGAGGAAGAGGAGGAGGAGGAGGAGGAAATCACAGAGATGGTGGAGAAGGAGAAAAGAGAAGGAGAGGGAGAAAGAGAAGGAAAAGGAGGATGGAGGCAGGAGGCGGAGGGAGAGGAGGAGGAGGAGGAGGAGGAGGAAATCAAAGAGATGGAGAAGAAGAGAAGGAAGGAAGATGGAGACAGGAAGAGGAGGAGGAAGGAAGATGGAGACAGGAGGAGGAGGAGGAAGAGGAAGAGGAGGAGAATGACAAGGAGGATGAGGAAATCAAAGGAGATGGAGGAAGGAAGAATGAGACAGGAGGAGGAAGAGGAGGAAGAGACGGAGAAGAGAAGGATCCAGAAGAGCTGTCACTTGTGGGGAGCTCAGTCTTGGGGGGGGTGAGGTGGAGGAAGAGGAGGAGGAAGACTGTGGGGTTCTTGCTACTCTCTGAACCATCCAGGAAAAAAAAAACCACCCAAAGTTGTGAACTGGATCCATCTGGCATTCCCTCCTATTAGCTCCCCTTGGTTGTGCTCATACGGGGTGGTCCTCGACATGCGACCCCATTTGAGCTCCACATTTCTATTGGCAAGCCGGACCGTCGTGAACCGAGCTTCGCCCCCTTTGACGACTGTCCCTGGTCACGGCCGTTCCGCGAATCAAGGCAGCCATTTAGCTAGCCACAGGGTGGTTGCTCAGAGAATCCGGCTTCCCCTTTGACTCGGCTCGCCAGACGGCCGCAAAACAGAGTCCCAGGGTGACCCGGGGATGCTGCAACCATCCTAAGTCCATGCCAGTTGCCAGGCCTCCAGATGTTGGATTACGAGTGGTGGTAAGGACTGCAGGGGTTCTCAACCTTGGCCACTTTAAGACTTGTGGACTTCAACTCCCAGAATTCCTCAGCCAGCTTTGCTGGCTGAGGAATTCTGGGAGTTGAAGTCCACAAGTCTTAAAGTGGCCAAGGTTGAGAACCCCTGCTTTAAGGGGAAGCAGAGGGCGAGGAGGCCCCACCTGAACGGGGCCAATTGCTAGGCTGGCCTTACGGAAGACCCCCCCCACTTCAGGGCTTTCTCCCACCCTTCTGCCTTTGGGGCTGGGGTCTTTTAAAGTAGTCGAGCCTCGACTACTGCAATGCTCTCTACATGGGGCTACCTTTGAAAAACGCTCGGAGACTTCAGGTAATGCAGAATGCAGCCGCGCGAGCAGTGTTGGGCCTGCCCAGAAATGCCCACATTTCGGCATCACTCCGCGAGCTGCATTGGTCTCCGAACCCAATTCAAAGTGTTGGTTATGACCTATAAAGCCCTACATGGCATCGGACCAGGTTACTTACGGGACCGTCTGCTGCCCCATGAATCCCAGCGGCTGGTTAGGGCCCACAGAATCGGCCTTCTCCAGGTCCCATCAGCCAGACAGTGTCGCCTGGCGGGGCCTAGGGGAAGAGCCTTCTCTGTTGCGGCCCCGGCCCTCTGGAACCAACTCCCCCCGGAGATCCGTATCGCCCCCACCCTCTCCGCCTTTCGTAAACTGCTTAAAACACACCTCTGCCGGCAGGCCTGGGGCAGTTAACATCTTGCCCCTAGCCGGTGTATGTCTGTGTGTATGTTGAATGATTGGTTTTTCTTTTAAATTAGGGGTTTATATATATATGTTTATATATATATATATATATATATATGTATATATATATGTATATGTATGTATTTTTAACTGTTGATTTCTACTATGTTGTGAGCCGCCCTGAGTTCTCCGGAATAGGGCGGCATAGAAGTCAAATTAATAATAAATAAACAAACAAACAAACAAACAAACAAACAAATAAATAAATCTCAGCCGAGTCTCCTCTCTTTCAGCTTAGGAGATATTCCAGAAGAGACCCCGGCAGACCCCAGCGCACAGAGTCCCGGAGAGCCCGCAGCTGCTTCTTTGTCCGTCCAGGAGCCCGCCCCCGGAGAGACCCCCAAACCAGAGATGGAAGAGGAGGGGTCCCCTGACCAGGTCCCAGGGCCGGCAGCGGAAGCCCCCGGCCCCGCCACCCAAGAGAGTGACAGGACTTTGGCGGAAAAGCCCCTCTGCCCTGCTCCCGAGGCCGCGGGCGTCTCTCCGTCCCCCGGAAGCGAAGAGACCGCCAGCTCTGCGGAACCGGGCTCCAGCCCCTACCTCACTCCGGACTTTGGCAAGGAAGACCCCTCCCTGATCTTGGGTAAGGTCGTCCGGGATTGCTGGCTTCAGGCCCGGGTTTGAGCTGGTGGAAGGAGACCATGCCTCCCTTTGCAAGTTTCTAGTCCTCATGAGGCCGCAGGCGCAGGTAAACCTTGACGCACGACCGCAACTCGGACCGCGGTCTCTGATGCTAAGCGAGGTGGCTGTGACATTAAGTCCTCCCGATTTTATGTCCTTGGTGGTCACGGTCGTTAAGCGAATCGCTTCATCTTTAAGCGAATCAGGTGGTTCTTAAGTGAATCTGGCTTGTAAAAAGTTGTAAATGGGTGTGTGTGTGTGTGTCCTGTAATCCCAAGGTGGGACAACCGTTGTAAATATGGGTAGTGTTAGGACAGCGGTTCTCAACCTTTTCCGGGGCTCGACCCCGGCCCGCATCACGCATGCGCGCTGCAACGGGGCGCATTGCACATGCATGCAGCGACGGCCCGCATCGCACATGCGCGGCGCGACGGGGCGCATCGCGCATGCGCGGCGTGACGGCCCACATCGCAAAGGGGGAAGAAAAATGGCCGACCAAAATAAAATTTAAAAATGGCGGGCCCGCATCGCACATGCGCGGCGCGACGGTCCGCATCACAAAGGGGAAAAAAATGGCCGACCAAAAAAAAAATGGCGGATCCGCATTGCGCATGTGTGGCGCGATGGCCCGCATCGCAAAGGGGGAAAAAATGGCCGACCAAAAAAAAAATGGCGGATCCGCATTGCGCATGTGTGGCGCGATGGCCCGCATCGCAAAGGGGGAAAAAATGGCCGACCAAAATAAAATTTAAAAATGGCGGGCCCGCATCGCGCATGCACGGCGCGACAGCCTGCATCGCAAAGGGGAAAAAAAAATGACCGACCAAAAAAAAATAAATGGCCGATCAAAAAAAAAAATAAAAAAATGGCGGACTGCGGTGTTTGGCGACCCCCGTGAAATGGTCGTTCGACCCCAAATGGGCTCGCGATCCACAGGTTGAGAACCGCTGTCTTAGGACCACAGTTGAGCCCAACATTTCTGTGGCTAAGCGAGGCAGGGGTGGAGTGCATGTTGCCCCACTTTACGACTTTTCTTGCCGGTTGTTAACCGAATCTGGTTTCCTCCATTGGCTTTGTGCGTCAGAAAGTCACACAAAATGGCATCGTGTCACCCGGGGACATCGCGACTTGTCCTAAATGTGAAACCGTGGTCAAGCCAACTGAATGCTCACCAGGGAGGCTGCCGCGGTCATAAGTGTGAAAAATGGTCACCAGTCACTCTTTTCAATGATGTGGCGACTACAAAACGTCACTAAACGAACGGTTATAAGTCGAGGACAGCCTGTAGTTTTCAGTATCAACAGGGGACAGTCAGAAAAAAAGCAATCGCAGGTCCTCCTCGATTGATGGTGACAACGGAGCCCAAGGTTTCTGCCACTCCGTGAGACATGCGGGTTGTTTTTACGACGTTTCTTCCGTCCATTGCTAAGGGAATCCCTGCAGTCGATAAGTCAGTCACAGGGTCATTAAGTGAATCTGGCTTCCCCCTTGGCTTTGCCGGTCAGAGGTTCGCCAAAGGGGATCACGTGACCCAACCGGGAACACTGCAAACTGTCCTAAGTACACGCCAGTTGCCGAGCCTCTCATTTTAATCGCGTGACCGTGGGGATGTTTCAATAGTCGCCACTGTGAAAAATGGTCACCTTTTTCAGTGCTGGTCACTAAATGAACTTTTGTAAGTTGAGGACGGCCTGTCGTA
The DNA here is from genome assembly GCA_034064705.1 of Bothrops alternatus. Lineage (NCBI taxonomy): Eukaryota > Metazoa > Chordata > Lepidosauria > Squamata > Viperidae > Bothrops > Bothrops alternatus. The sequence continues at coordinate 6,757 of JARGCV010001276.1, read as the reverse complement.
TTATTATTATTTTTTTTGAACATTAAACAGAGCAGCAAATCTATTATGAAATGTTTTCCAAAAAGCCAAATATCATCAAAGCATCAAATTTGGCACCTGATCATGTACAGATTTTCAACTCTATAGTAACTTTCTATGCAATATTATAATGCTAAATACCTATAAACCTGGTATTATCCTTTTCTTAATACATCTCTATTCAAACATGAATGGAAAGAAAAGTGGATTTATGGTAGTGAACAACTGCAAGTGCTTTGCAAAGCTGATGTATAATTGAAGTATTCATTAAGTGAGACTGATCTAGGTGGGTTTTAACATGTTTATACTTTGCAACAATCCTATTAGAGAAGTCTAGTCTATGCATATAAATAACCTGGTACAGTACCAAATGATTTATCACTGTGATTAATTTTGCAATTTATTTACTCGTGATTCAGGATTTTTCTATTAATGAAAATTGGATGTGTGAACAAGAAGGCCTTGACCAGACATGGACATTTTATGGCCCATAGGCCATATCCAGCCCTTCAAATGTTCCTGGGCCTGATGTATTATTATTGCAGCTGGTCACACAGAGGTCAGCCAGCTGTTTAGAGTCGAATTTAGCATTTTTATGCCCCTGTTGCAGAATCTACCAACCTTTTCACACTGGCGGCCTGGCGAAAAAGGGAGCAGCTGGGAAACTTTTGCGCGCACATGTAAACGGGGCCGCACGCACACCCACAAGGCACTGGCAGCCACGTCTGTGTAGGCGTGCAGGTGCTAGCCGCTGTTGCTAGTCCCGCACACGTGCACAAATGGGTCCGCGGGCACTAGCGCGAGTGGGGCTGAGTGCACGCCAGGGGGTCCGCGCGCTGGCCAGCTTATCCTGCGGCTCGGTGGCCAGTAGGAGTGGGCCGCGGCCCATAGGTTGGGGACCCCAGCCCTATTGGGTCCTTCTAAAGCAGGGGTTCTCAACCTTGGCAACTTTAAGACTTGTGGACTTCAACTCCCAGAATTCCTCAGCCAGCTTTGCTGGCTGAGGAATTCTGGGAATTGAAGTCCACAAGTCTTAAAGTTGCCAAGGTTGAGAACCCCTGTTCTAAAGGACCTGGGATAAGTAAATGTGGATTGTGTGATGGTGTTAGCGGTCTCGTGGCAGGACGTCAGCTGTTGCGAGTCAAACTGCCGTTGGCGATTATTGTGGCAATGCCGAGGGTGTGCAAGTGGCGTTCCAGATATTTTGGGATTGACCCCCAAGGCTCCTATTACTGTTGGGATCTCCTTTGCTTTCCTTTGCCACACTTCTAGTTGCAGGTCTTTGTATTTTATGATTTTTTTCTCTCTTCTATTCTGCTGTCTCCAGGTTCTGCCACGTCCACTATTCAGACTTCTTTTTTTTTTTTTTTTTTTGCCTTTTTTTAATTGACAATTGTTAAGTCTGGGGAGTTTTGTGCCTAAAGTCCCGGAGCAATTTAGCTTCTTCGTTTCCTACGATTTTTCTCTATTTTGTAGTCCCACCAGTCCTTGCTTGCAGGCAACTGGTGTTTCTTGCAGATCTTCCGATGCACTGTTGTTGCTTTGTCATGCTGTTGTCTGCAGTCAGTCTGGGTGATCTCCTTGCAGCAGTTGTTGGTCCACTGTTTCTTCAGCTTCTTTGCAGAGACAACATTTGCTATTTGGTTGCTGTCTTCTCAATTCTGGCTTTGGATGCGTTTGTTCTTAAGGCTTGGTCTTGTGCAGAAATACAAATATGTAGTCTATACATATGCAGGTACAGTATAGGGAGTATCTTGCTCAATAGTAGCAACTGTGAGAGGGATCTCGGAGTCCTAGTGGACAATCACTTAACTGTGAGCCAGCCGTGTGCTGCAGCTGCCAGAAAAGCCAACACAGTGCTAGGCTGCATTAACAGAGCGAGAGAATCAAGATCACGCGAAGTGTTGATACCGCTTTACAAGGCCTTTGTAAGGCCACACTTGGAATCCTGCATCCAGTTTTGGTCACCACGATGTAAAAAAGATGTTGAGACTCTGGAAAGAGTACAGAGAAGAGCAACAAAGATGATCAGGGGACTGGAGGCTAAAACATATAAGGAACGGTGGCTGGAATTGGGCAGGTCTAGTTTAATGAAGAGAAGGATGAGGGGGACAGGATAGCAGTCTTCCAGTATCTCAGGGGCTGCCCCAAAGAGGAGGGAGTCAAGCTCTTCTCCAAAGCACCTCTAAAGGCAGGACAAAAAGCAACGGATGGAAATTCATCAAGGAGAGAAGCAACACAGAACTAAAGAGAAACTTTCTGACAGTTGGAACAATTAACCAGTGGAACCACCTGCCTCCAGAAGTTGTGAATGCTCCAACACTGGGAGTTTTTAAGAAGAGACTGGACAGCCATTTGTCTGACATGGTATAGGGTTTCCGTCCCTTCCAACTTTATTATTATTATTATTATTATTATTATTATTATTATTATTATTATTATTATTATTATGGATCATCGCACAGTCAGCCAGATGTTCAGACTGGATTTGGCATTTTGTCTACCTATCGAGTCCTTCCCAAGGACCTGGGATAGGCAGATGTGGATGTTTGATGGTATTACAGATCTCGTCGCAGGATGGAAGTGGTTCCTAGTAAGGCCGCCTTTTGCAATTGACTAATGGCGAATTTGTCAATGCCGATGATGGTGTCCAAGTGGTGCTCCAGCTGTTTTGGGGTTGCACCCAAGGTGCCTATGACTATTGGTACCATCCTTGCTTGCTTTTGCCATAGTCTTTCTATTTCTATTTGTAGGTCTTTGTATTTTGTTATCTTCTCCAGTTCTTTCTTGTATTATTATTACTATTATTATTATTATTATTGTTATTGTTATTATTATTATTATTATAATAATATACAGCATATTATAATTCAGAATAGTACAGGTAGTCCTCAACTTACAACAGTTCATTTAGTGACCATTCAAAGTTACAACGACCCTGAAAAAAGGGTCTTACGACCATTTTTCCACACAACCGTTGCATCATCCCTGGGGTCATGTGATTAAAATTCAGAACTTGGCAACTGACTTGTAGTTACGACAATCACAGGGTCTCCCCGAGGTCACGTGATCCCCTTTTGCGACCTCCTGGCCAGCAAAGTCAATGGGGAAGCCAGATTCACTTAACAACCTAATTTTAACAGCTGCAGTGATTCACTTCACAACTGTGGCAAGAAAGGTCGTAAAATGGGACAACATTCACTTTAGCAACCATCTCACTTAGCCGGAGGAATTTGGGGTTCAATTGGGGTCATAAGTCGAGGACTACCTGTACAGAAACACGAGGGTCTTGAGCCCCCCGTGTGAGGTTGGCCCCAACCCTCCTATCTTTTTGGAAGGGCCTGAAGACCCTCCAGTGGGGGTGTTGACGCTGCTAACGTCAGATGTTCTTGCTTTGACAACAGATGGAAATGCAGCCATCTTTTCTCTATCACTTTTAGAGTTCATTGGTGCTGGGAGGGGGGATGTGGACGAGAGTCCAGTTGGTCATAACAATAATAACTCAGCCGTGGGAACCCAAGGTCATTGGGCCCAGAGTTGATAAAGATTTGGCGGGCTGGAGAGCTGGGGAGAAAGCCCGAGCTTTGAGCTAATTGGAGAATGTAATTATTATTATTATTATTATTATTATTATTATTATTATTATTATTATTATTATTATTATTAATAATAATAATAATAATAATAATAATAATAATAATAATAATAATAATTCGCCATTAGACAATTGCAAAAGGCGGCCTTACTAGGAACTACTTCCATCCTGCGACGAGATCTGTAATACCATCAAACATCTACATCTGCCCATACCAGGTCCTTGGTGAGGACTCGATAGGTAGACAAAATGTCAAATTCAGTCTGAACATCTGGCTGACTGTGTGATGATGATGATGATGATAATAATAATAATAATAATAATAATAATAATAATAATAATAATAATAATAATAATAATAATAATGTTGGAAGGGACTTTGGGGGTTATCTAGTCCAACCCCCTGCTCAGGCAGGAAACCCTATATCATTTCAGACAAATGGCTGTCCAGTCTCCTCTTAAAAACCTCCAGTGTTGGAGCATTCACCGCTTCTGGAGGCAGGTGGTTCCACTGGTTAATTGTTCTGGCTGTCAGGAAGTTTCTCCTTATTCTGTATCTTCTTTCTCTTTGATCCTCAATGTCCATTTCAGCACAGTCCAATATCAATAATAATAATGATAATAATAATGATGATAATAATAATAATAATAATAATAATAATAATAATAATAATAATAATAATAATAATGTTGGAAGGGACCTTGGAGGTCATCTAGTCCAACCCCCTGCTCAGGCAGGAAACCCTATACCATTTCGGACAAATGGCTGTCGAGTCTCTTCTTAAAAACTTCCAATGTTGGAGCATTCACCACTTCTGGAGGCAGGTGGTTCCACTGGTTAATTGTTCTGGCTGTCAGGAAGTTTCTCCTTATTCTGTATCTTCTTTCTCTTTGATCCTCAATGTCCATTTCAGCACAGTCCAATATCAATAATAATAATGATAATAATGATGATGATGATGATGATGATAATAATAATAATAATAATAATAATAATAATAATAATAATAATAATGTTGGAAGGGACCTTGGAGGTCATCTAGTCCAACCCCCTGCTCAGGCAGGAAACCCTATACCATTTCGGACAAATGGCTGTCGAGTCTCTTCTTAAAAACTTCCAATGTTGGAGCATTCACCACTTCTGGAGGCAGGTGGTTCCACTGGTTAATTGTTCTAACTGAAGGCAGGACAAGAAGCAACGGGTGAAAACTAACCAACGAGAGAAGCAACCTGGAACTAAGGAGAAACTTCCTGACAGAACAATTAACCAGTGGAACCGCCTGCCTCCAGAAGCGGCGAATGCTCCAACACTGGAAGTTTTTAAGAAGAGACTGGACAGCCCTTGGGTCCGAAATGGTATAGGGTTTCCTGCCTGAGCAGGGGGTTGGACTAGATGACCTCCGAAGTCCCTTCCAAGCCTATGATTCTATCATCCCTTCGCACCCTCCTGGTTACTTGGGACAGCTGGCTTAATCCCAGACTGCAATCCCATCAGCTGTGAGCGCTACAAGCCAGGCTGAGACTTCCTCGGTGGCCCATAGATGTCACTCTTTGAGCATGGATGCTCAAAGTAGTAGGAACCTGTAGTAACCTGGTTCAGAGCAGAAATGAGCTGATCCCTCTTTCAAACACCTCTCTCTCTCTCTCTCTCTCTCTCTTCCAGATGACACTCCCCCGCCCCCTGCGCCTTTCACCCATCGCATTGTCACGCTGAGGACCGGAGACTTCAAAGATACTTACAAACTGAACACGAAGGAAATTCTGGGAGGGTAAGGAAGGAGGCCTGATTTGGACCAAGTGGAGAAATTTCCCGATAGTAGAGAAGGATGAATCAGTGGGACCGCTGGCTTCCAGAAGTTGTGGGTGCTCCACAAGAAGAGACTGGACAGCCCTGTGTCCAGGGTTGTAGAGGGTATAAAGGTGTCCAAACGTGGGAACTTTTAAGACTTGTGGACTTCAACTCCCAGAATTCCCCAGCCAGCATAGCTGGCTGGGGAATTCTGGGAGTTGAAGTCCACAAGTCTTAAAAGTCCCCAAATTTGGACACCCCTGGGATAGTTTCTGCTACTTGACCAGGAATTGGAGAAGAAGATTTAATTTAATATAATTTAATTTAATTTTTCGGACTTATATGCGGTCCCTTTTCAATTCTATTTGTCTTTGTTCTACGCTGTCTGGTTTTTTCCCCCACCATCTATTAAAACAGGGGTTCTCAACCTTGGCAACTTTAAGACTTGTGGACTTCAACTCCCAGAATTCCTCAGCCAGCTTTGCTGGCTGAGGAATTCTGGGAGTTAAAGTCCACAAGTCTTAAAGTTGCCAAGGTTGAGAACCCCTGTATTAAAACTTCCATTATTTTTTTTTTTTTAAAAAATCTCTCTGTTGGTGTAAACCAAAGGCCTACCTTGGCCGGGTTTAAAAAAAAAAAGTCAAGATGGCGGCTGTGAACGCATCAGGGAAGCTCCGCCTTTTAAGGATACATTGCGCAAAGGGGGCGGGGCTTCCACTTCACGGTGGCGGGTGATACCTGCAATGTTTTCAGACGAGGCGAAATTTGATGCTTACTGTAACCCGCTGACCGGAGGGATTGGCGGTCTTAGTTGCGTTTGGGAATTGAGCCAGGCTAGGCCCCCACCCCACCCCCGGGTGGGGTCTGCAGCATGCATGGAGCCCCAGAGAAAAGGTCCCCTGCAGACGATTGTGGGAATGGAGCTCACGGAATTCCCGTTGACCTGAGTTTGGCCGGTTGTGTGAATCCAACCATCTCACTCCCTCTTGCCTAAGTTGGAAAGTTTATGTGGGAGTCTTGAAAGAGAAGAAGGATATTGGGAAGCATATTAGAGGAAATGTCTCTTCCTTCCTTCCTTCCTTCCTTCCTTCCTCTTTCCTTCCTTCCTTCCTTCCTCCCTTCCCTCCCTCCTTCTCTCTCCCTCTTTCCCTCCCCCCTTCCCTCCTCCCTTTCCTCCTTCTTCCTTCCTTCTTTCTTTCCTTCCTTCCCTCCCTCCCTTCTTTCCTTCCTTTCTTTTCCCTTCCTTCCTTCTTTCTTCTTCCTTCCCTCCCTCCTCCGCTTCCTTCCGTCCTTCCTTCTTTTCTCCCTTCCTTCCTTTCTCTTTCCTTTCTTTTCCCTCCTTCCTTCCTTCCTCC
>JARGCV010001275.1:0-58401 GCA_034064705.1 Bothrops alternatus | reverse complement strand
GCAGGGACACAAGGAAAGCAAGAAAGCAGCAACTGACGGCCTCAAATGACCTTCTCAGATCCTGGCCCAGGCCTGGTCTCCTCCAGAAGATGGGCTGGCTCTGGAACTGGGGGCCGCTGAGAAGACCACCCAAGAGCTTTCTCAGGCTGGGAAGCTCAGCACCCACAGCCTGATTCTCCAGCCTTCCCTTTTCTAAGCAGGCTAGAGACAAGCCTCCCTTTGGGCAGCTTCAGAGGGCAGACTCCAGGGCCCATCTCAAAGCTTCGTCCGGTGACCCTGGCTGCCTCTTTTGCCCTGCCAAAAATGTGGGCCCTCTTCCTCCTGGGGTTGTGATCCCTCTCCTGGCTGCGGGGAGGAGGGGTCCTCCACCCCAAGCCCCCGGGGCCCCTCCCTTGGCCATTGGGGACAGCAAAGACAGACAGAGTTTCCAAGTAGTGTGGGATGACATTGCCGGATTCACTCTGGAAAGTAAGTGTATATACACACATACGTACGCTGAGTACGGTCAACACAATTCACTTCTCGCGGGTGTCCAAACAAAACCATACAGAAGCCATCTGGAGAAACGGGCTGCTCTCTCTCTCTCTCTCTCTCTCTCTCTCTCTCTCTCTCTCTCTCTCTCTCTCTCTCTCTCTCTCTCTCTCTCTTTCACACACACACACACACACACACACACCAGTAAAACACCCCTGCAGTTTTTGGCATATTCCCTGGAGAAGGCTTTGCCGGATGTGTCCACCAAGGTTGGCCCTTCTCCGTCATCCGGGATGGGTTGAGCTGTTCCCTCTCCACCCTCTGTTCGGGTCTCTTCACCTGGCCAGCCAAGAGAAGCCTTCGGCCTACACGGTGGCCCCCAGCATGGCCTCTCTCTCTGTCAAGATTTCGTTCTGATTTGAGTCGAGTCCAAAAATTTGACCTTCAGTCCGTCGACCGGGTGGACCACGGGCACCAGAGTCACCTGGGGGAAAGTCCTGGTGGCCAGTTCAAAACGGCTCGTGCTGGCCAACTCAATGGCGAGCACCTTGAGGAAGAGCTTGGCCAGGTGTTTGCCGAGACAGGTCCGTACCCCTCCGCCGAAGGGCAGGTAGTGGAACCGGCCATCTTTGTCTTCGCTGCGGTCCTGCCCAAAGCGGTCGGGGTCAAACGCGTCCACATCTTTGAAGACGGGAGCCGTGTCGTGCGTGTCTCGGATGCTGTACATGATGCTCCATCCTTTGGGGATTTGGAAGCCCTGGAGACAAAGGAGACGGATCATCAGAGGGACACAGAGAGAGGTGAAGAGCCCCCCACGGGGTTCGAGAGCTCTTCTACTGTAAGTCTCTTTGGGGTGAACCCAAGTCCTAGAAAATTTGAGATACCCCACGCACACATACCGTCAGACGTTTCATGACCCAACTAGGTAACATCATCAAGGGAGAAGAGGAAGCAGAGGAGGAGGACAAGGAGGAAGAGGGGGATTGAGGGGGTCCTTGGTGCTCTCTGAGCTTGGTTTTCTTTCAGATGTTTCATGACCCAACTAGGGAACATCATCAGTGCTAGAAGGGAGGAGGAGGAGGAGGAGGAGGAGGAGGAGGAGGAGGAGGAGGAGGAGGAGGAGGAGGAGGAGGAGGAGGGAGGAGGAGGAGGAAAAAGACTGTGGGGTCCTTGGTCTTCTCTGAACTTAGTTGTCTTCTTGCAGACGTTTCATTACCCAACTAGATAACATCATCGGTGCTAGAAGGGAGGACGGTTTGTGATGATGGAGGAGGAGGAGGAGGAGGAGGAGGAGGAGGAGGAGGAGGAGGAGGAGGAGGAGGAGGAAAAATACTGTGGGGTCCTTGGTCTTCTCCGAACTTAGTTGTCTTCTTGCAGACGTTTCAGTACCCAAGTAGATAACATCATCAGTGCTAGAAGGGAGTGGTTTTGCTCACTGTATATGTACAAGGTGGTCTGCCTTGTCAAGAAGACATCCACCCCTCTCTATCTCCCATCTGCTGACCCCATTCAGATGGGAACCCACCCAGCCCTCGATCCTGGAGGAGCTCTGCAGACTGGAACAGCCAAGCCATGAAATTTGTTCTGCTCCTTGGAAATTCCATCGTGAGTCATCCAGATGTCATCCCAACATCTGGCTCTCACCCTCCTTTCTCTTATCCAAATCTGGAGTGTTGGCTTCCACAACGGTGCACCTGCAGCCTCCAGATGTGATGCCTCTGAGAACTCAGCCTTTCGAAAGAGGCCCTCCTAAGCCCACCTCCAAGGTTTGCCTTTGGGGAGGGTCTTCAGGAGGAGAGACAGCTGCCCTTGGGCAGAATTCTGGGAGTTGAAGTCCAAAGTCTTAAAGCCGCCACGTTTGGAGACCCCTGCTGTAGGAGATGACCAGGCTGAGTATGGGGGTCAAACACACCATCAGTCTGGAGTCCCTGCGCCCCCATAAGTGAATGCCCCCCTTGAAGTCCGTTGAGTCTTATTTGGCACCAATTCGCCTTGACCGTTAACACTTCAGATTCTCGTGTCTACGTAGCATGAAATAAACCCGCAGTGCTTTTGATCCCTATCCTGGTTCCTGACGTGACACAAGTGTTGTAACCCACACTGCCACTTTGGGGGTGGGGGGCAGTTCAATAGTTTGGCCTTCAGACCTTCTGCTGACTTCTAGAGTTGTCAAAGCCTTGGGTGGATGGTGGGCAAAAAGAGGGGGCCCTTTAGAAGACAAATCACTTCCGTCTCTCCAAACGCCAAAGTCTCCAAGACCCTCACAAATGGGCCAAAACTGTTGGCTGCCAGAGACCCCCTGCTCCTGTATGTTTGTTGCATGTCTGTTTGGATGATTGGTTTTTGATAGAGGGGTTTTTATAAGGTGTTTTAATGTTAGATTTCTATCCATGTTGTGAGCCGCCCTGAGTTCCTGGAATAGGGCAGCATAGAAATCCAATTAAACTAAACTAAACTAAACTAAACTAACTATTGTTTCTCGGAAAGAAACCTTTTTTTCCAAGAGTATTGGTCCTTTCGAACCCAGTTTCAGCAATGCTGAAACAGAGAGATAGAATCCAGATCACGTGAAGGGTTGATACCACTTTACAAGGCCTTGGTAAGGCCACACTTGGAATCCTGCATCCAGTTTTGGTCACCACGATGTAAAAAAGATGCTGAGACTCTAGAAAGAGTACAGAGAAGAGCAGAAAGAGGATCAGGGGACTGGAGGCTAAACATACAAGGAACGGTTGCTGGAATTGGGGATGTCTACTTTAACGAAGAGAAGGACTGAGGGGGACACAGGATAGCAGTTTTCCAGTATCTCAGGGGTTGCCCAAAGAAGAGGGAGCCAAGCTATTCTCCAAAGCACCTGAAGGCAGGACAAGAAGCAGCAGATGGAAATGAATCAAGGAGAGAAGCAACCTAGAACTAAGGAGAAACTTCCTGACAGTTAGAACAATTAACCAGTGGAACTACCTGCCTCCAGAAGCGGTGGATGCTCCAACACTGGAAGGTTTTAAGAAGGGACTGGACAGCCATTTGTCCGAAATGGTGTAGGGTTTCCTGCCTGAGCAGGCGGCTGATGACCCCCAAGGTCCCATCCAACATTATTATTATTATTATTATTATTATTATTATTATTATTATTATTATTATTATTATTATTATGCAATTTCAAGGGGCTTTAGGGGGATCATGGGGGTGCCCTCCCTTCCGTACTGGAGACTTTTCCCCCAGTTCATGTAGACCTAGAACAGCGTTTCTCAACCTTCGCCGCTTTAAGAGGGGTGGACTTCACCTCCCAGAATTCTTTGCTGGCTGAGGAATTCTGGGAGTTGGAGTACACCCCTGTTGAAGCGGCCAGGCTGGAGAAACACTAACCTAGGAGCGCCTCCCCCAAGGGAGGGAGGGGGCTTCAGGCAAGTTCCCCTCACTCACATCCAGCTCAAAGGTCTGCAGCACCGTCCGGTATCCCCCCGAAATGGGGGTGAAAAGCCGGAGCACCTCCTTGATGACACAGTCCAGGTAGTGGGAGGCTGTGGACGGTCTCCAGCTGAAGCGCCCCCTCGCAGAGGCAGCCGTTGTGAAGGAGGCCCCTGTTCCTCAGCTCTTCGCGAAGCTTCTCCAGCACCACCGGGTGCTTCAGCAGCTTGCATGATCAGAGAGGTGCTGGCGCTGGCTGTGGTGGCATAGGCGGCGAAGATCAGCTCCAGGGTGCCATCCTAAGGGCAAAGAGAGGCTGCGTGAGCCGGGGCTGACCAGCTGAGCTTCCAAAGGGCAAAGTTCACGAGATGCCACCGGCCATCTTTCTTGTAACGTAAGTGGGCCTGGCAACTGGAGCTAAGCTGGGCTAAGCTTCCCTCAGTGGTCCTACAGAGGTTACACTGAGATGTTTAGAGTGCCATTTTAGCTGGGATTATTGGCCCCCGACAATCCTCCCACCCTCTATTGCAGGGGTCTTCCAATTTGGCCCTTTCATGACATGTGGACTCCAACTCCCAGAATTCCTTAGCCAGGCATCCTGGCTGAGGAATTCTGGGAGTTGAAGTCCACTCCTCTTAAAGTCTATCTCAGGGGTCTTCCAACTTGGCCCTTTGATGACATGTGGACTTCAACTCCCAGAATTCCTCAGCCAGGCACGCTGGGAGTTGAAATCCACAAGTCATCGAAGGGCCAGGTTGGAAGGCCCCTGCTTTCATTTCCCCGCCCTCCATCGTTCCAGTATTTGAGGGCTGCCCCAAAGAAGAGGAGGGGGTCCAACCTCCAAAGCATCAGAAGGCAGGACAAGAAACGAGGGTTGGAAACTAATCCAGGAGAGAAGCAACCTGGAGTTAAGGAGAACCTTCCTAACAGGGAGGACCATTAATCAGTGGAACAGCTTGCCACCAGAAGTTGTGGGTGCTCCATCACCGGAGGTTTTTAAGACAGCCGCCTGTCTGAAATGCTATAGGGTCTCCGGCTTGAGCAGGGGGCTGGACTAGAAGACCTCCCCAGGCCCCTTCCAGCTCTATTCTGATTGACGTCTCCCTTCCCCTTTGCTGAGACGCAGCCGGACACAACCTGGAGCGGAAAGGGGGAGTCTAGCACCCCCAGTGGCCACAGAGAGAAGTGGCGCCTGCTACCGTACCTGCCTGGGCCAGGGCTGCTTCCTACCTTCAGCTCCTGCATAGTCAGCTCCTTGCCGTGTTCTTTCCCGCTCTCGATCAGCAGGTCCAGGGCGTCCAGGTAGTCCTTCCCTTGGAATTCTGCAGCTTTTCCCGGATGGCTTTTTCTAAGCCTTTTTGCAAAATCTCCCTTGCACGAATCCCCTGCGAAAAGGACATGTGCAGGACCACGTCATTGCCCAGGCAGTCCCCGTCTCCTCCTGCCCCTCCCCCGCCCTCCAGTTGGGTTGAGACTGGATGTCCCAGAATCCCCAGCCGCATCCGCAGGGCTCTCATTGGTGGAAAGAGCTAGAAATAGGGCACCTGTTTGAACAACATGCGTTGTGTCCAATCTTGGCAACTTCTAAGACTTGCGGACTTCAACGCCCAGAATTCCCCACCCCAACATGTGTTCAACCTTGGCAGTTTTAAAGACTTGTGGGCTTTGACGCCCAGAATTCTGGGAGTTGAAGTCCACAAGTCGTCAAGTGGCCAAGGTTGGAGACCTCTGATCTAAACTACAAGAACCGAAATACCCCACGCAATTTTGATCTAAACTACAAGAACCAAAATACCCCACGCAATTTCCTCCAACTTGGATCCATCAGGAAATGCTTCAAGGATGCTATCTTCTACCAGGCTTGTCCTGTGGGGGTTTTGGGGCAGGGAGAGACTCGCCATGCCCTCCCTTCTTTTTGACAACACCACGAGATGGTCCACCACACAGGCACAGCACCTCGGTTTCTGCCCCTCCCTGATGCAGCCGTGACTTACCTTACGGTAGCCACTGAAGGGCAGGTCCACAGGTAAGGAGAAGACATTCTCCACAAATTGCTGGTAGACTTCAAACATCTGGCTGAGGTCCTCATCCGGGATCTGGAATCCCAGAAGGACACGAATGGCCATGTGGAACGTGAGCTTCTGGGCTTCGTGGTAGACGTTGATGGACTCGGGGTTCCTGCCCCAGACTCTCAGGGTGTCTTGGATCACCAGCTGAATTTTGGGCAGGTAACTTTCCAGAGCTTCGTGGTTGAATATTTTTGAGAACACCTGAAAGGCAGACGGGAGAGAGAGGATTGGGTTTCAGGAGGAAGAGGTTTCCTGTTCATCGTGGAGAAGCCGTCTGATGGTTCACGGATGGCCCCAACTCCTACAGGATCACCCCAGCCCATCAAGGCCCAGAGGGGAAAAGCAAGGTGAGAAAAATTAACCAGTGGAACAACTCGCCTCCAGACGTTTTGGAGGCTTTTAAGAAGAAATTGGACAACCTTTTGTCTGGAATGCTGGAGGGTTGGCATGGAGGACCTCCAGAGTCCCTTCCAACTGTGATTCTGTTCTGTTATTCTTTCTATGGTCACATGTATCAGAAGAGGGGAGGAGGAGGAGGAGGAGGAGGAGGAGGAGGAGGAAACGGACTGTGGAATCCTTGCTGCTCTCTGAATTTGGTTGTTTTCTTGCAGACGTTACCGGGTAACAGCATCAGTGCTCCAAGGGAATGGGATTGGAGGAGGAAGAGGAGGAGGAGGAGGAAAAAGGACTGTGGGATCCTTGGTGCTCTCTGAATTTGGCAGACATTTCATGACCCAACCAGGTAACAGTCTCAGGAAACCACCAAGTTCAGGGAGCCGCAAGGACCTTGACAAAGCTTGGGGATCAGGTTCTAGATCAGGGCAGCCAGCTGGTCTCCAGGGCCAAGGCTGTCCCTTGCATGCCTTCTTCCCCGGATCCACCAGGGCCGGGGAGGGCTGCTTAGGGCCACCAGCTGTCTCCGGGAGGACCAGCTTGCGCACCACCTGGGCCTCCATCCCCCGCCAGGGCCCAGCCAACATCTGGCCTCCCGCGGGCACAGCCCCACCTCATGCCACCGCCTCTGCCAACGCAAGCGGCAGGGGGGGAGAGACCCTCGTTCGCAGGGAGGGGCGCCCTGTCCAACTAAGTAGCCCCTCCGAGCAGCCGGGCGGGCCGGGGCGGCTGCCGCCTGCCAAGGTGAGCCTCTAGGCTGACAGCCTGCCCTGCCGGCCTCCCTCTCCTCCTCCTCCTCCTCCTCCTCCTCCGAGGGGCCGAGCTTTTGCTTACTTTTGATTAGCTTCCACGTGCAGAGCCAGGCCGGAGCCCCCTCCCTTCCCCCGGCTCTCCCCCGCTCCAGCAGCCGGGAGCACGCGCCAAGGGGGAGGTCAGGCCGGGCGCGCCGACTTTGCAGGCATCGGGCTCCTGTCGAGGAAGGGAGGAGGGCTCGGGGGTGGGGTCTGAATTCGGGAAGGGAGCCCTGCGCTCCTGCGGGGAAGGCAGACCGACCCACCCCTCCCACCCACCAGCGAGCAGGGGCTCCCGAGGGGAACCTTCCAAGCTGTAAATGTGGGAATTACACGGACGGGGAGCGGGGGGGGAACCTGTGTGCAAACTGCTAGTTTCCTGGACGCCGCCCTGCCTTTCAAGTTATGTTGAGTCAAATAACAGCCCCCTCCCCCCACCCGGTTTGAAGGGCCCCGGCTTCGCAAGACGGCCGAGCTCCAGAGCCAGGGTCGGAGGGTCGGGGGGGGCACGGCCGCCCAGGCCGCCTTCGAACAAGCGAGCGAGAGGAGGGGCAGACCGGGCGCCCCCCTCGGGTCTTCGCCTCTGCGTAGAACAGGGTAGGCAACCTTGGCTCTTTTAGGAGTCGTGGACTTCAACTCCCAGAATTCCTGAGCCAGCAGCTGGCTCAGGAATTCTGGGAGTTGAAGTCCACGAGTCCTAAAAGAGCCAAGGTTGCCTACCCCTGGCACAGAAGCAGCAGGAGCACACCTGCAAAGATCGCGGAGGAGGGGTCCTTAGGACGGTGGGCTGACCGATCTGGGCCCGGCCCCCATGCCCCTGGTCCAGAACAGAGTTTGACCTACCACCTTGGAGAGGAGGGGAGGGGACGGGAGGGGAGGCAGCCTCTGCCCATGCACAGAGGGCTGCTTTCCCGTCGCCTGCCAACTCTCGCGTGCAGGCCAGGGGTCCGAGGGGCGAGGCCTGAGGTCTGCTCCTTGGGAACCTCAGCCGCCACGCTCAGCCCAGAATTGGGGAGGGAAGGTCCGCCAAGGGTCGCCCGGCTTCCCAAGCTCCGGGGCGGAGGGGCGGGCCGAAAAGGGCGCCCGGGGGAGGGAGCCCAGCTCAGGCGCTTTGGCTGCGGCGCGGAGGCTCAGCCGAGGCTGCCTGAATCGGGACGGCTGACCGGCAGCTGCGAAGCCCCCTGGAAGCCCCCGAGACCCCCGAGCTCCCCACCCGCCTCTCGCAAGGCCGGCGCCTCCCCCCCGCCTCTCCGCCCGGGCTTCCCCGAGAAGAACCCGGCCGCTGACGCCCCCTAGCGAGCCCCCCCTGCGCTCCACGGCTTCCCAGCTGGAGGCAACGCGCGATCCCCCAGAAACGCGCCGTCCAAGCGCCGCGCTCCGAGAGGGACGGGGCTCCGCTGGCAGAAACGGGGGGGACCCCACGGGGCCAGGAGGGGACCCTCTCGCGGGCTCCTTCGACTTAACTCCGACTTAAATCGCCAGGCTGGCCATTTCAGCTCCGGAAGACGGAAAGCTGTCCCGTCCCGGGGGAGAGTTTCGAGGCAGGGGTGCCCCCGTGGAATCCCCAGTGCCGCCCTGGGCGTTGGATCCCGGGTTCTCCCACTGCCAGCTTTTTACACTTCAGCGCTTCCTTCCCCTGATGCCAGCCTCTGTAGGAGGAGGAAACAGCCACAGCATCAGCCCCCCCCCCACACACACACACCCTCAGGGCTGCCCAAGGCACTTCACTCTCCAAGGGGCTAGACCTCACGATCTGAGAGGCACAGGAAGGGCGAGAAGGTGCCGGATGGCCAGATTCCCACACAGCACCTCAGACACGGGCATTTGCACCCAGGACCATCTCTAAGGCAGACAGCGGGTTGCAGAAGGGCGAACAAAGAGGGTTCCTAATTGCAGTTGTTTGCTAATTAAGACCCACAATTCAAACATTTGAAAAGTAACTGGTGTGTGTGTGTGTGTGTGTGTGTGCGCGCGCGCCTGTGTTTTTGGACTCCATTTTAGTATTATGCTAAGAAAATCCTCCTGCAAGCTGGAAGATCAGAGGTGATTTTTCCCTAGCTGCTTCTGGGTGTCTCTTCCACATGTGGGACACGGCTGGAGGGATTTGCCTCCTGACTGGGCGGGGAGGGGCGGGAGGGAAGGAGGGAGGGAGGGAGGGAGGTCTGGGTGCAAAAGAGGAAAATCTGGCAGGGTTTGCCTCTGCCATCCTGGCAGGGAAAGAATGGAGCCACCAGCAAGTCCGGATGGCATGCCCACAAGTGCCCCCTGCAGCGGCTGCTGGCTGGAGGCCTCACTGCCGCCTCCTTTCGCATCTGGTGGCCCAATGGGGCACAGCAGGAGCAGCAGAGAGAGAGAGAGAGAGAGGGGGGGGGAGGGAGGGAGGGAGGGAGGAGGAGGAGGAGGAGGAGGAGGAGGACTGTGGGGTCCTTGGTGCTCTCTGAGCTGGGTGGTTTCCTTGCAGACGTTTCATGACCCACCTAGGGAACATCATCAGTGCTAGAAGGGAGTGGTTTACACAGAGAGGAGGGGAGGGGAGGGGAGGGAGGGGCAGCAGAGGCTGGACTCCCCTTCCTCAGAAGCCCAGTTGCCAGAGTCAAAGGGCCCCTCCACAGACACCAAATCACTTCACCTCTTTCTGCTCTTGGGGGGCGCCCTCCCAATCTTCTCAAGCGGAAGGAGGAGCATGGCAAGCAAAGGGGGGGCTCGTTGAGCCCACCCCCCATGGCTAACAAGTTCATTCCAGGTAGAGGACAGGACAACTCCGACTCTCCCAGCCTGGAATGAAAACCGCATATTTCCCGGCTTTGCCTCTGTCCTCCAGCAGAGCATTCTTGCTTGGCTGCCGTCTGGCCCGCCGGATGTGCCGAGCGCGCCAGGTATGCGCTGCCCCAGGCATTTGCCGGAGGCCTCGGAGCCTCACTTGTGCTGGGCTTTTTCTGGGGAGGGGGGGAGAAAGAGAAGCCGTTTGGGGCGGGGGGGGGGAGAGAGAACAAATTTCCCGGCCCAGACTGGCACCAAGCAAATCGCCTGGCCGAGTCGCTGGCTGTGGGTGATTCTGCCCGACTGCGCATCACATGTGGTGAAGGGGAACATCAAACAAAAGTCAACACTGGCCCTGCTTGCAGCATCAGACAACAGCCGACAGCTACTCCTGAGCTGCAATTTCTTCGGAGGCCCACGGCTGAGTCCGGCGCTCGGAGGAGCCAGCCGGATTTAGCAGCTGAGCCCAGACGGACGCTTCTCCTTCACCTCCCAGCCGACCCAGATCCCCCGTCGCCCTGAAGGCAGGGATGGCGCTGCTGTGGCCGGCAGGCAGGGCTGACCAGGGACGGAAGCCGCACACCTTTGAGGCGCCCAGGAAATGCGAGTCCAAGGGAGGAGGCAATCTCCTGCTGCACAACAGACCCACAACGGGCATCTGGCAGACAAAAAGGCCCATTTCGTTCTTAAGGGGCTAAATTAGCCCAGCACACCCGATTCGGGGGGGGCACAACGCTGACCTCAGGAAAGAAAAATGGATTACAGGCAGTAATCACTTTGTTAGTTGCCAAGTTGTGTCCCACCCATCGCGACCCCATGGACAAGATTCCTCCAGGCCTTCCTGTCCTCTACCATCTTCAGTCCACTTAGAACGATTCTTTTAGTGACCGTTCGGAGTTACAACAGACCTGGAAAAAGTGACTTGGGACCGTTTTTCAAACTTACGACTGTTGCAGCATCCCCCAGGGCAGGGGAAGGCCACCTTGGCTCTTTGATGACTGGTGGACTTCAACTCCCAGAATTCCTGAGCCAGCATGGCTCAGCTTGGAATCCTCTCCCTTTCCCCTCAGCATGGCTGACTCAGGAATTCTGGGAGTTGAAGTCCACCAGTCATAAAGTGGCCTAGGCCACAGGTAGGCAACCTCAGTTCTTTTATGACTCCTAGACTTCAACTCCCAGAATTCCTGAGCCAGCATGGCTCAGCATGGAAACCTCTCCCTTTCCCCTCAGCGTGGCTGGCTCAGGAATTCTGGGAGTTGAAGTCCACAAGTCATAAAAGAGCCAAGGTGGCCTACCTCTGGCCTAGGCCTCTTTATGACTTGTGAACTTCAACTCCCAGAATTCCTAAGCCAGCATGAGGGAAACTTTGGCCCCCTCGTGACTGGTGGACTTCAACTCCCAGAATTCCCTCTGCCAGCCCGGCTCAGGTTGGAAACCTCTCCCTGTCCCCTCAGTATGGCTGGCCCAGGAATTCTGGGAGTTGAAGTCCACCAGTCATGAAAGAGCCCAGGTTTCCCCACCCCTGCCCCAGGGTCACGTGATCAAAATTCAGACGCTTGGCAGCTGACTCCTATTTACGACGGTCGCAGTGTCCTGAGGGGGGGTGTCACATGATCTCCTTTTGCGACCTCCTGAAGAGGAAAGTCCGTGGGGAAGCCAGGTTCGCTTGTCAACCGTGTTGCTAACTCAACAATTTCAGAGCTTCACCTGACAACCGAGGGAAGGACGGTCGTAAAATGGAGCAAAATTCACTGAACAGCTATCTCGCTTAGCAAGAAAAATCTGGGGCTCCATTGTGGTCGTAGGCCGAGGACCGCTTGTACCTGCAGAGGTTTTGAAGAGCACTATGAAGGTGGTGAAGCTGCTCAATTAACGACGGTCCCGGGGATTAGACTTTCCATCACTAAGTGAAGCCATCATAAAGCGGGATGCCACGGGGACTGCCTCATTTAGCAATGGCCAGACAAGCAGCAACCAAATGTAATAAATACCAATAAATTAAAAAAAACACCTGCAGTCCCCATAACTAATAAATAATCAAGGACTCAACCCCGATTCCCAGCTGGGGCCCCTCCAGCCCCCAGCCTCCACTCTCCCAAGGTCAGCAACTGCCTCCCCTTGAACTCCCCACCCGCCCCTAGGCAGCCCCTTTAATGGGCACTGCTGCCCCAGAGCTTCTAGTACAGCCCCAGCGCAGGGCAGCCATAACGGCTGAGATTGGGGGGGGAGAGACGGGCGAGGGGGTTGAAGCGCCCCAACAGTTGTAAGGTGGGCAGCTCCCTGTGACCAGAGTGATGCTGCCACCGCCGTAATTCTGAGGACCAGGAGTCGGAAGCATTCCTTCAGCGAAGCCGTCACTTTGAATAACCGCTGAACAAACAGTCATAATTCAAGGACTGGGTCTGCTAGTGGCCTTCTGTGGATCGCCCTACGGCTTTGTGCATGCATCCCAACCAGCCTCCTGCGTAGGCCACGGACCAGCACCGTCCCAGAAGGAGACGCCAAGGAGAGTCCCGTAAGTTTTTCCCTTTGGGACGCCTCCTGGTGTCCGGCTGCCACGGACCAAATTGCCTCCCAAGCCAGCTTGAGATGACAGCCGCTAAGGTGATTAAAGGCCTGGCGACTAAAACACAGGATGAACCATTGCAGGATCTGAGCTTGGTTAGTCTAAAACACTCTAAATAAAAAAGAAGGATTAAGAGGGTGACAAGACAGCAGCCTTCCAGTATTTGAGGGGCTGCCCCAAAGAAGAAGGAGTCAAGCTATTCTCCAAAGCCCCCAAAGGCAGGATAAGCAAGGAGAGAAACTAGTGAGAACAATTAACCAGTGGAACAGAAGTTGCCTCCAGAAGCTCTGGTTGCTTCAAGATTGGATGTTTTTAAGAAAAGACTGGACGAATGGTAAAGGGTCTCCTGGCTGAGCAAGGGGTTGGACTAGAAGACCTCCAAGGCCCCTTCCAGCTCTGTTCTGAACTGACCCCACATCCTACGGTAGGTGCAAAAAGTCCTCCCTCAGCCTGACAGGAAGAGCAACACAATTCATCCCAGGCTCCTTTGGGGAGGTGGGAGGGCAGAGCAGAGGCCATCTCTGGGGGGAGGGGCGGTCTGGGCCTCTTTGTGAAAAGGGACCTGGCCAAACCCACCTCCCCCACCTCTCTGGGCACCAGCCCCTCCCTCCCCAAGGAGGAGAGCCCCGAGCAGAGTTCACACAGCAGCAGCAGCAGCAGCAGCAGCAGCAGCAGCAGCACCTTCCTGCCTGCTCAGCCAGCGGCCTGGCTTTGCCCAGGATGTTGCACTTGATGGTTCAGTGGTCTTGCAAATCCGATTCAGAGGCTGGATCTTTGCTCAAGGGGGCAGCCGGGGCAGCAGGAAAAGAGGCGGCTTCGGTGGAAGAGAGAGCAAAGGCCCGGCATGGAGCCAGGTGGCCCTCTCTCTCCCTCCCTCCCTCCCTCCCTCCCTCTCTCTCTCCCCCCCCTCTCTCTCCCCCTCTCTCTTTCTCCCTCTCTCTCTCTTTTCTCTCTCTCTCTCTCTCTCTCCCTCTCTCTCCCTCTATCTCTCTCTCTCATTCTCTCCCTCTCTCTCTCTCATTCTCTCTCTCTCTCTTCTCTCTCTCTCTCCCTCTCTCTCCCTCTATCTCTCTCTCATTCTCTCTCTCATTCTCTCTCTCTCTCTCTCTTCTCTCTCCCTCTATCTCTCTTTTCTCTCTCCCTCTCTTCTCTCTCTTCCTTTCTCTCTCTTTTTTCTCTCCCTCCCTCTCTCTCTCACACTCACTTGCTCTGTCTCTTTTCTCTCTCTTTCCTTCTCTCTCCTTCTCTCTCGTTCTCTCTCCTCTCTCTCTCTCCCTCTCTCTCTCTTTCTCATTCTCTCCCTCTCTTTCTCTCTCGTTCTCTCTTTCTCTTTTTTCTCTCTCTCTCATTCTTCTTGCTTTCTTTTTTCTCTCTCTTTCTCTCTTTCTCTCTCGTTCTCTCCCTCTCCCTCTCTCATTCTCATTCTCTCTCTTGCTCTTTTTTCTCTCTTTCTCTTGTTCTCTCTCATTCTCTTCCTCTCTCTGGTTCTGTTTCTCTCTCTCTCTCTCTCTCTCTCTCTCTCTCTTTTCTCTCTCCCTCTCTCTCTCTCACTTGCTCTGTCTCTTTTCTCTCTCTCTCCTCTCTCCTTCTCTCCCTCTCTCATTCTCTCTCCCCCCCTCTCTCTCTCTCACACACACACACACATAAACACAAAGAGAGACAGAGGCTGCTTCTGCTTCTGCTTTGCTCTATGTGATTTGCCACTGCGAAGAAGAAGAGTCTGGGCCGCTGCCTGCAGAAGGGAGCTGGGCTGAGCGGGGAGGGCCTGACCGGCTTCGCAAGGCCCTGAAAAGAGCCAGGGAGGAGGGCGGAGGATGGTGCCCAGCTCCCGTTGACAGAGGACTGTCAGCACCAGTGGCAGCTGAGTCGTTTCAAACGTGTGTGTGTGCGCGCGCGCACGCCCCCGCGAGCGCTTTAATGACATTCCCCCCCCCATAAGGAAAATTGTTAACCATCCTACCAAGCGACGAGGAAGATCCTGCGGGAGGGGGGTTCCAGAGGTGGAGGAGCCCTTCTCCCGGAACGGCGCGACCACCCCTCGGTTTACACTCCTCTAGCAAAGACGCCCTCCCCTCCCAGCCCCCCCCCCCGCGGGAGACGCTCCTCCAGCCGCCAACAGGGCGAGAGAGCCGCGAGCAGGCAGGGAACCCCACTCCGGCCCTTGCGCGGCCCCGCCAGTCGGAACTCCCCCCCGCCCCGCCCCGCCCCGCCCGAGGGAGGCGCAGGGCCGTTGGCCTTTTCAACGGGCCGCGTCGGGGCGCCCGCCGGGTGACTAGAGTTCAACCTCCGCACGTGCCGCCGGCGAGACCAGTCTAAGCAGAGGCTGGGTGGCCGCAAAACCGCGAACCTTCCCCCCTGGCATCCCCGGAGGGAAAGACTCGGCGAGGCAGCCTCCCTGCCCTCCCCAAGGAGCCCCCGAGACGCCCCCAGATCCCTCCAGGCACGGGACCCTGACGCCCATCCTCCTCGGCCGGTTCCCATGTCTCCAGGGTCCCCGTAGCGGAGTAAAGGGCTCCCGGGTCAGTCCAGTCCCTCCGCCGCCGCCCCCCCCCCGGCGCTCCGCGGCTTTCCCTTCCTCAAAGGCGCAGCCTTGCTTGCGCCCAGACCCGGCCGGGAAGACCCAGCGACACCCTCCGCCCCCCCCAGTCCTGCCCCGCCCCGCCGCCCTTGCCGAGACCTCCCGCCAGGCGCTCTGCGAATGCTCAGAGGCCCGCGCGCCGCCCTTACCTTCCGCTTGTGCCGGTGGACGTCTCCGATGGAGTTGGCCACGGTGTTGGGGCCCAGGAGCAGGCGGGTGCTGCGCGGCCACTCGGTGCTGACCAGGCTGTGCTCGCCCATCAGGATCTTGCGCACGTTCTCGGCGCCCGTCACGCGGATCAGCGGCCGGCCCAGCAGGTGGGTCTTGAAGACGTTGCCGTACCTCTCCCTCCGCGAGGACTGGAACCCGGGGCCCTGCAAGAGGAGGCGCGGCCGTCAGCCTGGCAGCTCCCCCCGGGTGGAGGCGCGGCCGGGCAACGGCTTCACCCGCTCCGGGGGCCCCCACCCGACCCCCCGTTTGCGCTGCAGCCCAGAGTCGCGGAAGTGGGCGCCGAGCCCGGGAGAGATCCGGGGCTGGCAGCAGCGCTCCTGCGGCCGTCTCCAGTCCGCCTTTCCCGCCCCCGGCTGGGGATCCTGAAGCCGCGGTCTTCCCCCGGAGGACGGAGAGCGAGACGGGAGCCCCACGGCGGCTGCAAAAGGCTGCGGAAGCGCCGGGGCTCCAGCCCAAACCCCCCCCGTCCCCGGAGCCTGCCTTGCGCGCTCAGCCCGCCATCTGTCGCCCACTTCCATCTCTTCGTCCGCACACGCGGACGCCCGGGGTGTCAAAAAGGCGAAGCCGTGCGGGAAAGGAAAGGGGGAGACCCGGCCACGGGTGTCAGTCTGGCGCGTGGAAAGCGGGGCTCCTGTTCGTGACTTTCGGGAGGATCGGATTTCTTGGGCCGTCCCGCCTGGCCAGAAGACGCCGGCCAAGGACAGGCGCGGGACGGTCCCCTTCCGCGATTGGGGCTTGAGTTCCTCCTGCTGGGAGGGGGCGTTGCTGCCAGTCTTAGCCCCCTCGCACCCCCCCCCGCCGCCAACGCTGCTGGAAAGCAAAAGAAGGGCGCAAAGGTTCGCCCCGCGCTAGCTAGCCCCCGATCCAAAGGAAGCGAGGCGGCTTCCGAGTCGGAGGGTCGCGGGGAGGCCAGACGGTTGGTTTGCATGGGCACCAATTCAGAGAACGGAGGAAGAGAGTTTTGTGACCCCGAACTCAAGAGTTTAACGAATTGTGTGAATGCAGTCGAGGCTTAAAACGGGCAAAGGGGTGACTGCTTCCTTCGGAGGGGGGATGTCAAAGGGTTGATTTTAATCGCTGTCAAAAGGAGCGCCTGGTTACCTAGCATAGGATGCCGAAGGCGCGCGCGCACACACCACACACACACGCAGGCACACACACTGTGTTGTGTTACACCAGACATTCTTAGTGCAACTAGCGATCCCTGGAGGCGGCGGGCTCTCCTTGGCGGCCTGAGCCCAAGCACAGCCTGGGTCGCAGTTCCCGGGGAAGAAGGGGGCGGCTTCCTCCGCTGCCGGGGTGGGCTTCAGGCCAGCGGCCGTCGGAGTGCAAATAGTGGGTGCCCCCTTTATAGGCACTCCCGGAGGAAAGGGCAGTCTTTCTGCTTTACTGCCTCGGAGGCAACGAACAGTCTCCCCGTTCTTCTCAATTATGGCGGCTCAATAGAACGAGGAGGGCTCCCCTAAGGCCATCAAGACCACCCCCTGCACCCCAACTAAAGCCTACCTGGTTGGGGTCCTCTCCAGCTCCCTGACGCTGTAGGGAAGCTCTCATTTGGGGCGGGGGGGACAAACGCCTTTCCCGCCCAGAGATGGGGAGGAGACGGCGGTCCCCAAGACCGAGGCTGCCTTGGTGGGGAACCCCTCCCGGGAGGGCAACTGGCTCAAGGAACACCAGAGACACCCCCGCACCCGTGGAACTGTGGAAAGGATTCAATTTCTGAGATTAGGACTAGGGGGGGGCTGAATCAGCCTCCTCCGTCTCCCCTTCGCGCCCTCGATTGCTCCTTCCCACGGAGGACGAATTCCTGCGTGAACCCACTCCAAGTATCCTTGGCTAAGCGCGGGGCAAGACCGGGGACTCCTAAGAGCTTTCCCAGATTCTGGCGTGATCCAGGGGAGGGAAGGAGGGAGGGAGGGAGAGAAGGAGCCACAAGCAACCCGAGGGGAAGGGGGCACCTGGATCTCCCGCAGGGTCCTCCTCCCCATGTTCGGAGCCAGAAAGAGGAGGGTATCCCCACACACAGAGAGAGACGCGCGCGCGCTCGGGCGTTTTGGAGAACCGCCGCAGAGGTTCCTGGGGCTTTCAAGCCAAAGAGGCGCCCCACTTTCCCGGCACGGGGTCTACGAGAGGCAGAGGCTTGGGGTCGGGTAGGGGCTAGGATCGGGAGGGGGGCTTTAAAAAAAACCCAAAACAAAAGCACAGTTGTGAAGTTCAGCTATTCAGGTGACGCGGCGTCTTGATCTGCGCAAATATAATTAAAAGTGCTTTGAGTGGCATTAATAAAGGGTTATTTGTGCAATATTTCCATCCTTGTACAAAGGGCACCTTTATGTGGGAAGGTTTCGGCGGACTCCAATTTATACGGGGTTATATATATATATATTATTTATTTTTAGCCTTAGACTTTTTGCTTGGACGGAGCCTGGAGGAAAAGGGAGACAGCCCCTTTCTCGGCGCCCCTTGTGAAAAATCTGATAAATTTCTTTTTTAAAAGAGTCCCATTGAGGGACGGCGCTTAACTCTTTGGATACTGCGGGGGGGGGCCTTCCTCCAGACTTGGGAGGGAGTCCTTCTGTCTCTTGGAGACAGCAGTCATTGCGGGGGGGGGGCTGCAGAGGAGAAAAGGATAACATCTCCTGCGCCCCGCGGGATGGGGCTGTCTGGTTTCCCCTGTTCCCGGTAGAGGGACGGGGATAAAAGGAGAGATTCGAATCCCTGGCGAACGTGTGGATAGAAACTGATCCGTGCAGACGGAGTGTGGGGGGCGGGGGGGGCGGGGAATTAGCGGTCCCGGCACAGGAGCGACGGAGTGGGGAGGGGGGGAGGAACGAAAGTCTCCAGGATTCCCCGCCAGGCTCCGAGGCTCTCGGTTGGGGCCGCTTGGCGCAAACTGCGTGGGCTGAAGCCCGAGGGGGGGGGCTTTCTGCGGCGGCGGGAGGAGCGCTGGTCTCGCGCGGAAGCTGGGCGGCCGAAAGGGAATCCCGCTCTGCGCTTGGCCCGGGAGGGGAGGGGAGGGGAGGGCCGGGGAAGGGCAGGGAAAGCCCAGGCGGAGGCTCGGCGCTGGCCGCGAAAGGCAGCAAAGCGTTTCGCCGCTCGGCCTGCGCTCCTCAGCCTTACCTGTGGGCTGCAGCCTGCAAGGGGCGAGCCACCGCCGCCGCCACCCCGCTCCGGCCTGCCGACTCCCCCACCGGCAGGAGGCGCCGCGGGAAGGGCTGGGCCCGACGGCCGCTTCCTGCATTGCAAAGCTTCAGGCCGGGCGTAGCCGGGGAGACCGCCGCCTCCTTCCCTCCCTCCCTCCCCCGCCCGGATCGCCCGGCTCTCGGGCCCGCCCGCCCGCCCGCCCGGGGCTTACCTGCAGCAGCCAGTGGAAGGTCTCGCCCACCAGCGGGAAGCCCATGGTGCCCTTGGGGATGGGCAGCTTGCAGCTCTTGTCGCGCGTGGCGGCCCAGCGCAGCTGCCAGAGTTGCTGCGAGACGGCCAGCAGCAGCGTCAGCGAGGCCAGGCAGGCGGCGGCGGTGGCCAGCGCCGACAGCAGCTCGAATCCGGCGAAGAGCATCGTGCGCGGCGGGGACGGAGCGCGGCCGTCGGAAGCGCTGGGCGGGAGGGCGGCCGGCTTCGACTCCGGGGCAAAGACGCGCCGGGAAGACGAGCGAGACGCGGCGCGGATCGGGCGCTGCCCCCCGCCGAGGAGCGGGATCTGCAGAGGGAGAGGCGGGCGCCCCTTCCCGCTCGGATGAGGACCGGACGGATCAACAGCCCGGCGGGCGCGGCAAAAGTCGGGGTCCCTCCCGAGGGCGACGCGCTCGGATCTTCGCTCGCGGCGGCGCTGCAACCCGGCGGCGGCGGCGCCGAGAACTCCGCCCGACAGCGGAGCGGGAGGAGGGCGCTGCGCCCGGAGGGGTCCGGCCAGCCAGAGACGGGGGGCTCCGCAGCTGCGGCGGCCGAGGCGAGGCGCGGGAGGCTAGGCGAGCGGCGGAGGATCTGCAGAGGCTTCTGCGGTCGCGCCGTCCAACTTGAGCGGCTGCCTGGAGCGTCTCTGCTGGGCGGGGGGGCCGGGCCGGCTGGGGGCGGGCGGGCGGGAGCTCCGTGTCAGGGCGCCGTCGGAGGAGGAGTCGCCGCGCTCCGCGCCAGTTTGCGGGGATCAGCCCGGGCGGCGCTTATATAGAGGCGGCGCGGCCGGTGCTCGGCCGGCGGTCGTCCCCTCCTCCCCTCCCCTTCGAGGCGTGGGCGGAGGCGGCGGCGGAGGCGGCGGGGGGCGAGGCGGGCCGGGGCTGGAGCGCTGCCTCCGTCGACTCCGCTCGTGGCGCTCCGCGGGAGGAGGCTCCCCGAGGGCCGGCCGCGCGTCACCTGGCCGCGGCGGAGGCAGGCAGAAGCCGGGCTCGCCGCGCCTCTCCCGGCCATCCGGACGCCTCGCCTCGCCTCGCCGCCGACCTCTCGCCGGAGCGCCGAGTCGGGCCGGCCGTCCCGGGATTCTTCCGTGCACGGGCCGCTGCAGCAGGCGCCCCCGGGGAAGCGCGGCCGGCGGGAGAGCCGGGCGGAGGAGCCTCGGGGTCCCGGCTGGGGCCGCGCTCCCTTCCCGGAGGGCGCCCGGCCCCCTTTCGGACAGCCGCCGGGCTCTCCGGATCCCCGCCTGCCCCGACCTGGCCGCCCTGCGAAGCAGACTGCGGCCGAGGTCGCTGCGGCGGGCGCCGGGCGGCGCCTCTTTTCTGCGCCCGGCGCGGCTCGGCTGCTCGGCCTCGACCTGCTGCGGGACGAACCTGCCGCGACTTGTGCCGGAGTGACCTGCGCCCAGGACTGGTCCGTGCCTGCCGGGCGGCGGCGGCGGCGGCGGCGTCTTTCCGCCGGAGTAGCTGCTCTCTCCCCTGCCCTGGGCGGGAAGGGGGGGACGCCGGCGGGAGACCCCGAAGGAGGGGAGCCCCGGCCTCGCTGCGCCCTGCTTTGAGCGCCCCTTCCCAGCCAGGTGCGCAGCGAGCCAGCAGGAGGACGAAGCTCCCTTTGGGAGACGGGGGGGAGTTGCTTGCCCCCCACCACCCCCAGGGGCAAAGACATGTGGGGCCTGCGGGGAAGAGGGGGCACTTCGATTGGCAAAGGAACATGTTATTTCATGATTTCATTGTAGTCTTCAGTGTGTAACTCGCCGAGCCCACCGGGACTCTGGGAAGCAGCTAAGACTCGCCCGCCCTTTCAAAGGGCCACTTGGGGGATCGCGGCTCTTTAGAAGCCCCGTCTTCCCACCTGCAGGAGAACCGTGGGGAGGGGGCTTCCGACAGGAAGGGAGAGGCGATGAAGCCAGTTGTTGACAGGGAAGTCCGAACACCGAACACCGAGGGGTGTGTGTGTGTGTTTGTGTGTCTGTCTGTCTGTTTGTGTGTCTGTCTGTCTGTGTTTGTGTGTCTGTCTGTCTGTGTGTGTGTGTGTGTGTCTGTGTGTGTACACATTATGGGCGCTGCCTTCCAGGCTAGGAGACCTTGTTGGGTTGAAGGAAGGCTCAGAAGATGCTTCTCCAGCTCACCATGAAGTGGTCAAGTGGACAGTACACGAAGCACCAGCCACAGACCAGGGAAGCCCCCCCCCCAAGCTCTGGGGCAGGGAGAGGGAAGGGTAGCCACTGTTTCTCCCTAACCCTGATAGGAGGCCCTTCCAAGCTTCCCTAAAGTTATGGGGCTGCCTGAGTCCCCCCCCCACCCTCCCAAGGTCCAGGCCAGGCAGGGGGGGATTATGAGGCAGGGTCCAGCCCAAAGTCCCAGAAAGGGCTTCAAAGCAGGCCTAATTTGACCAAACAACACCTCCAAAAACGTTCAGAGCCAGTCTCCCCGGCCCACCCACTCCCTCTGTGGGGCCTTTTTCTTCTCCTGGAACAAATCTGCTTTTCCTCTGTTCGGAATTTGTGGGGGGGGTGGCAGCCCCTTGGGAGCCCTGCAGAAGGAGCCACAGTGATGAGATTTTCTGTAAGGTGTTGTCCTTCTGCAGCCAAATGGGGAGCCTGGTCATCCCCTTCTTCCCCCCCCCTCCCAGAACCCAGAGGGCACCGCTGAAAAGAACTGGGTACAGCAAGGAATATGGTGGTTGAAGTCTCTCATCCAGGGCCCCCTTCTTCCAGCTGCTTTGGTAGTACCCCAATTCTAACAGGAAACTTTGGGAGGGGGGTCCTGAAAGTGGTGGGTGGAAGAATAGGGTACCCAGGAGCTGGTCACTCTTTCCAAGGCCAGTCCCCCCCCCATTTCTGCCTCCAGGACTGCAGCCTCCGGCTCTATAAACGCCTAGGGGTCTGGCTAGGTCACTGACACCCCTCCCCCGTGGGACTCTTGGAGCAACAGTTGTGTGTGGTGTGTGTTGTGCTCACAAAAGAACTGAAGGGCTAGGAACCCACTCTCTCCAAGAGGGTCCCTGCGCCCCTTTTGTGGGTGGGGGGCAGGTTCTGCCTTCCAGTCCAGCGAGTCTCAGGAATGACCGACTGCCAGGACAGGCACCCTTGCTTTAAGTCACAACTGCAACCCTCACACAGGACCTTGGTCTCACACACACACACACACACAGAGAGAGAGAGAGAGAGAGAGAGAGAGGGAGTTGGAAGCAGTTGGTGTCCCTTAACAGTAACCCCGTCGCGGCCACGCTTATTTAGCGATCGAACGTTTTTGGGAAAAGCCATCATAGCTTCACGTCGGCCCGTGAACATCCTGGACAGCGTCTTGGGTCAAGGCCAAGGGCGGGGGGAACTTTCCGCCCCTGCAGAATGCAGCCGCCGAGGGAGGCTGGGGGGGGCAGAGGGCCTGGGTCCAGCCGAGAAGGGGCGTGGGGAGCTGGCCTGGGTCTGGTCGCCGCTCGCCTTCTGCAGACAGCGGGGCCTCCGGACAGCGTTCTCTGCCTGGGGCGAAACGACCCCCTGCGCCCCCTTGACTGCCCCTGGCCCGAAGGGGGGGTCCTCAGTCGTGGGGGTCCTCGGGTAGGGAGAGAAGCAGCGCCCCCACCCAAAGCTTCCCGGGGGAATCGGGAGCTTCCTGCGGGAGGAGTCAGGGGGTGCAGGGACCCCAGGCCTCCCCGAGTTCGCTTCTTGTGCGGCTCCCCCGAGAGGAGCGCCGCGGGTGGCGGACCCCGGGGCGGCCCGGGGCAGGTGAGAGACGGCTTGCCCGGCGCCCGGTTCTCTCTTTGCCCTGCAGCCCCACCTGGTGGCCACGCGGGCCCCCGCAAGGACGGCCGGGAGCCGGCCCGGGACGCCGCTGTCCCGCGCGGTCCACGCGCGAAGGCGAGTCCCGCCAGCCTCGTCCTCCCCAGACGCGCGCCCGGGTCTTCCGAAGGAGCCTTTCTGTGCCTGCCGGGCTTCCGACGGCCGCCGAAGGGCGCAGCTTTGGGGGGGATTCTGGCTCCCCTCCGGATGCTGGAGATGATCCGAGGTCAGGCGGCTTTAATGGCTCAAAGGTGCCCGGGCAGTTTCTGGGCTCCGCCTGGCCCTTCTCCCGCAAAGAAGGCCGAGGGGTCCTCACTCTGCATGTCCAGGCACCTCTGGGTAGCCCCCGAGGCCCTGATCTCGCCCTCCTGGGCCCTTCTGTCTGAGCTCTGGTTGCACCGTTGAATAGAACAGAACTGGAAGGGACCTTGGAGGTCTTCTAGTCTAACCCCTTGCTCAAGCATGAAAAGCTATACCATCTCAGACAATTGACTGTCCAGTCTCTTCTTACAAACCTCCAGTGATGGAGCGCCCACAATTTCTGGAGGCAGGTTGTTCCACTGGTTAATTGTCCTCACTGTCAGGAAGTTTCTCCTTAGTTCCAGGTTGCTTCTCTCCTTGATCAGTTTCCATCCGTTGTTTCTTGTCCTGCCCTCTGGTGCTTTGGAGAATAATTTGACCGCCTCTGCCTTGTGGCAGCCCCTCAGATACTGGAAGACTGCTATCATCTTTCCCTTATTTCTTGTTTTCTTTAGACTAGCCAAACCCAAGTCCTGCAGCCGTTCTTCGTATGTTTTAGTCACCAGGCCTTGGATCCTCTTAGTTGCTCTTCTCTGAACTTTTTCCAAGGTCTCAACACCTTTTTTGTAGCATGGTGACCAAAGTTGGTTGATGGAGCTAAGATTCAGTCAGCAGGACAAGATCCATCTTCCGATTAATCTCTCGGTCCCCACAAAAACCAGACTCTCACTGCCCTCCCTTCACCATGGGCGTTCTGCCGCTCTCTGGTTTAAAAATGTCTACCCAAAGGGCCTCCGCAGCAATGCACCAGCCCAGGCGGACTTTGGAAGGTCAAGAAGACGAAGGGAGGCCCGGGAAGGGTTCCGTGTGAAATCCAGACTGGAGTGGCTACTTGCTTGCTTGGGCCTTTCCTCAAACTACTCTCCACCCGTCTCTGGGTCAGCAGTCCTATACAATAGTGTTAGTATAATAGTATTAGCACTATATAATATCAATAGTCAATCATATAGGTCAGGGGTAGGCCACCTTGGCTCTTTTATGACTGGTGGACTTCAACTCCCAGAATTCCTGAGCCAGCCATGCTGAGGGGAAAGGGAGGTTTCCAAGCTGAGCCAGGCTGGCTCAGGAATTCTGGGAGTTGAAGTCCACGAGTCATAAAGCAGCCTAGGCCTAGGCCAGGGGTAGCAACCTTGGCTCTTTTATGACTCGTGGACTACAACTCCCAGAATTCCTGAGCCAGCGTGGCTCAGCTTGGAAACCTCTCCCTTTCCCCTCAGCATGGTTGGCTCAGGAATTCTGGGAGTTGAAGTCCACAAGTCATAAAAGATCCAAGGTTGCCTACCCCTGGTATAGATAGTCCTCAACTTGCAACAGTTTATTTAGTGACTGTTTGAAGTTGCCATGTCACTGGAAAAAATGACTGATACCCATTTTACAGTTGTGGCAAGAAAGGTGATGAGGTGGGGCAAAAGTCACGTCACGACTGTCTCGCTTAGCAACCAAAATTTTGGATTCAATTGAGGCCGCGAGTCAAGGACTTTGCCCAGCTCACCCTACGTGTCACTGAGTGCAAAATAAAGCTTGCGGGGTGACAGCTGGCCCAGAAAATTATCAACAGACAATAAAATAGGGTTAAACCATTTCCTCGGTCTGACCCTAAAACCCTTGACCCCCTTCAGTCTCCCCTCGCATAATTGTTGTGTGGCTCCATCTAGTCCTTAATCTCTTTATCTGACCAGATCAAAGTTCTCTTTTTGTGGTGGACGTTCGTTTTGGCATTCCTGCTTCACCCGTTCGTTCTTCAGTCTGTCCCGCCTTGTTTTACACGCACCTCTCAAGCGATCCCTTCCCGTCACGTTTGTCTGACACGCTTTCAGGGAGCCAAACCCCACCCTGCGGTCTAGCACTGTTGTTAAGCACCCACAACTTCTGGAGATTCCACTGGTTGATTGTCCCCACTGTCAGGAAATTCCACCTGAGCTCCAGGTTGCTTCTCTCCTTGATTGGTTTCCATCCGTTGCTTCTTGTCCGGCCTTCAGGCTCTCTGGAGAGCAGGTGAGTTCGGAGTTTGCTCCATTTTACAACCTTTCTTACCACAGTTGTTAAGGAATCAGATGTTAAATTAGTAAAACGGTTGTGAAGTGAACCAGGCTTTCCCCATCGACTTTGCTTGTCGGAAGGTCGCAAAAGTGACCCCGGGCACACTGCCACTGTCATAAATACAAGTCAGTTGCCAAGTGTTCCAATTTTGGTCACGTGACCATGGAGGAGGAGGAGGAGGAGGAGGAGGAGGAGGAGGAGGACTGTGGGGTCCTGGGTGCTCTCTGAGCTGGGTGACTTTCTTGCAGATGTTTCATGACCCAACTAGGGAACATCATCAGAGCTAGAAAGGAGTGGAGTTTGCAAGGAGAGGGGGAGGAGGAGGAGGAGGAGGCCTGGAGGCCCAAGATGGCTGTGCCCCTGGCTGCTTTCTCCCAAGGGCCGAGGGACTTTCGGAGAGGAGACTTCGCAACTGACCCGGAGAGGGTCTTTGGAGGGAGGGTCCCCCGGCCTTGGCCAGAAAGCTTCTCTGGGCCTTTCCCCCCCCCAGCGCTCCCCACCAGGGAGGAGATCAAGGGGGGCTTTGATGGAGAGAGCCTCTCCACCACGGCATCCCAACCAGGGGAGGCTCCCAGCCCCTCCCGAACGCACACAATGCTGCTGCCGTTGCCTCCCTCCCCCCCCCACCCGCCACCCACCCAACCTGGCTGCCATCTCAGACGGCCGTGTGGTGAGGGTTGGGGGGGGCTCCCCGCTGGCCTTTCCCAACAATGGCCAGTTGAGCCTCTCAGATGTCTCACCTGCTCGGGCCCTTTTCTTCTTCTCCTGCCCCTGAGTGTCTCTGAAAAGAATCGGAAACCGGTGTGTTTCTGCAAAGCGTTTATCGAATTACACCCAGGGACAAAGAGCTGGGATGCATTTTCTTGAAGGCTCCACAATTGGGGATCCATCACGGAAATGAAAAGGGTGACAGAAGAACGAGGCCTTTTGTCAGGCTGGAGAAGGCGCCCCCCCAAAAAAAAAACCCTCTTGGAGGGGCTCTGTTTATTCCTTGCCCTGGCAAGGGGCTGTTTTTATTTACCCCTCTCTGGCTTTTGAGGTCTGGACAGAGCCCGGCCTGGAAGGGGAAAACCACGATGGGCAGCCTAGAGGTGGCTGGCTTTTCCCCTTAAAAAGCCAGGGGGGGGGTCCCACCTGGCCATGAGGGAGACGTCAAAGCTCTTTAGAAAAGGGAGATTGGGGATAATCGCCCTGGGCTGCCCCAGATGGGATGGGAACAGGTGATGCTGCCCCCCCCATCCGCCCCTCTGCCCGCTCTGCCTTTTGTTCCCCACAGAGACGGAAGAGAGAAAGAGGCCGATCGATCGTGCAGATACGCGCTTTGGGCCTCCATTGTGTGGGCCTTGAGAAAATGGCTTCTTGGTCAGCGTCCAGAGCGGAGGGAACGGAGGGCCGCTCGCTCGCACAAAAGGCCTGGCCGCCTCGGCTTTGGACCGAAGGCTGGGAGACAGCCCCAGCCTTGTTCTTGGCTGGCTGGGGGGGGTGGCGAAGGGAGAGAGGCTTCCTGTTGGTCACTCCCCTCCACCATCTCCCCAGCAGGCGCTTCCCCTTCCCCGATTCCTGTGGCTGTGGCCAACAAGGGCTCCTGGTGGTCACCCTTCTCCCCCGGGGCCAGGAGGGCTTCTCTGCCCTTGTGGTCCTGGAGTTCTCACCTAAGAAGGTCTCATGGGACACACGAGGTCCTCGGCCGCCCGTCCGGCAGAGGTGGATCCAGCCGGCGGGCCCTCTGGCCCTGGCGGAGGTGTCCGTGGGCCCTTGAGCTCTTCTGCAAGGCCACCTGGAGAAAGCGGCAGGAAGGCTCCATGTGGCAGCTGGGCCAAGCCGGTCAGTAAGAAGCAAGGCGGACTGTCGCTTGTTCATTCAAGGGATGGGCCCGTTGGAGGGCAGAGGAGGCCCATCTGGGTGCTGGCAAAGCCAGCCCAGGGTGCCAGGGGGCCCTGCTTGGCCAGGCACCAGCAGCCCCTTCCCCGGCCTGCCAACCTTTCCGCCAGCCCCTCCCCCAATGACTGCACCCTGAACTACCTTATAAGGTCGGACGGCTGACTGAGGACAAGGGTCAGCCCCTGCTCAGCTGGGGTCAGATGCCCCTGGATCAGGTGCAGTGATTGTCCCTGGAGATGCTCAGTCGTCGGTGAGAACGGAAGAAGCTTCTCGGATGAGAAGCGAAACTTTTTCAGGAAAAAAGAAAGGAAACTCAACCAAGTCCCGCTGCCTTTGGTAGGGTGCTGTGATTAGCGATGTCGCCCTTTGTCGCACTCACAGAGGGAAAATTCAGAGGACGGGCAGAGAGGGCAAAGTCAGACGCGGTGCCCCAATGAGACCCCTGACTGTTCAGACGACACCCACACCCCAAAGCCCCCTCCCCGGTTTTTGTGGTTTTTGTTAGGGACTCCGTCAGTTTTGGAAGACTCAAAAAAGGGGCTCCCAGGATCCCCTTCAGCCACCCCTGGTCCTGCCCACGAGACACACGATTTGGGGTGGGGGGGCTGGGGCAAAAGGCTCACCAGTTGCTCCTCTGGGAATTATGAAAGACCAGTTGCTTTCCTTCCTGGGGGGCCTCTGGAAGCCCGGAAGCGATTCTCTTCTCTTCCTGGCTGGGGGGTATTTTGCCCACTACAGGACAAGGGCAGGCTGGAGGAGTGACCTCCCCCCCCCGCTAGCCCTGGCAGGGGGGTGCAGCTGAGGAACAGCCCTGGTGGGGGGGCTGCCGGTCTGACTTGCCAGGACACACCTGCCAGAGCAAGCTGTCTTCTCTGGGGAGACAGCCCACTGCTGCTGCTGCTTCTGGAGGGGTGTGTGTGTGTGTGTGTGTGTGTGTGTGTGTGTGTGTGTGTATTTTTGCTGAGCTGCGGGTGCAAAGGGGGGGGGCTCCAGATTCCGGTCACTCTCTGGGTTACAAATCTCCAGAAATCAGCAGATAACCCACTCCAACCACCCTGGCAGGAGATTTTCCAAGCTGGCTTGTTGGGAAAATCCCAGGGATGTTGGACCAGGCCAGCTCCCTTCGTTCTGAGGCTTTGGTGTGAGTGCAGAGTTAACACAATGCACAGAAACACTTTTTTGGGGGGGGGGGAGAAAACAAAAGCAGCAGCGGAGAAAAAGGCCGACACACAATTAGGAATTTCTGTGCCTGGACGCTTGGCTGGCTTGCACTCCCGACAATGACAGCAGTGATGTGATGATGACGAATCCAGAGGAGTTTATTTAATGTTGGAACAAGCTGTGTTGTTCCGTTCATCCCTGGGTTTCAGGTTTTCTGCAGTTTATGCCACCAAATGTATTCCTCTCCTTAAAAAAACAAACTCCTTTAAAATGTGGCCTTCTTAAAGAGCAGACACACAACTGCGCAACTGAAAAAGAGTTCTGTTTTTTTCCTAGGCTGAGCAGTTGAGGCAAATGGGTTTGAGCCTGTTTTGAATATTGATTCAGTTTAATCTCAGTCTAGTTTAGTTTTCACTATTTTACATTTGGTTTGATTTAGTTTACTGTTTGCGCCTGGTCATCACGGCATAAACCGAATTTCAGATAAGACGTTGCTAAAGAATTTTTTTGTTCCAGATTTATTAAAACATTTATAGAAGAGGCACAGTTTTGATTTTCAAAAATCTTCCCTTCTAAGGAAATGGTGTTGATTGGTTTCTAGAGGGGGGTCGGTTTTGCTCATTAATATCGAGTCATTTCTTTCGATGCTGAAGCAGCAAAATCCCACACAGGTTGGAATCTGCACCCCCCCTCCCCACCCCCCCATTTGGAATCTTAATTTCCCCCTTTGGGGGGGGATTTTTGCATAGCTGCAGGAATACAGCCTCCATTATTCTACACCAGAGGCAGCCTTTGATGAAATTAAAAAGCCATAACGAGAAACATCTTAGCGAGCTAATGAGAGAAAATCACTGGGCTGAATTTCCCTGCCTGTTTCAAACGGCAGCGTAACCCGAGACACGTCCAGGGAATACGTTTGGGATAATTTAGGCTTACTAATGCTACTTTTTAAAAATATATAAATATATATATATCCAGATTTGTTACCATAATTCTTTTGTAAACATTTGGAGCAGTGTGAGGCTTCCTGAAGACCTCCAGTTTTTTCCCAGGGGCTCCCCGGAGGGCGAGGTAAGGAGGGCCCTGGTCCGGGGTCAAGAGGCAGCCGGGCGGAGATGCCGTCCTGACAAAACCGTACAGATTATCCTGCTGAGGTTCAGTTGCTGATTTTCTGAATGCCTGGACCGAGTCTTGGGGGGGGGAAGCACTTTAGCCCATCGATTGCCAGATAACGCAGCAACCACAAATGTATTCCCTTCTGCGGCCGAGTGACTTCAATGTGAGACCCAGGAAAGGGGGGGAAACGGGTGCTGGGCTTGGGAAGAAGCCCCCCCCCTGGTGTTCTTTGGAGCGTGCAAATGAATGGATTCCACCCTGGGAAGAATGTTGCTGAATCGCTTAGCTGGGCTAAGCTGAATTGAGGCTAAGTTGATGCCCTCCGATCAATAAAATATCACCTGGCGAAGAAAAAGATCAGCCAAGCCTTCCCTCCATCATCCCCAGCTGAGAAGAGCTGCATTTCTCCAGCAGTCCTCACCTCTGTTTAGAAATTCCCCTTGCATTTCCTGACACCACCTCGTCCTTTTGCAGCCAGGAGTCATCAAGGGTCCTTCTCCGAGAGACACCCCCCCTCAGCCCCTCTGGATGTCACCCCCCCCAAGAGGCACAGTGGCCGCCTGCACAGACTGCTCAGTCCCAGGATTTAAGTGGGGTTTCAAGAGGAAATGGTGGGCAATGTGGGGGCCAGGGCAAGAAAGAGGAGGAGTGAGAAAGAGGAAAGGGAAGGGAAGGGACCTAGGGCTAGGACCTTCTCTGTTGCTGCCCCAGCCTCTGGAATCAACTACCCTCAGAGGTTTGTACTGCTCCTTCCCTCCTAGCTTTCTGAAAACTTTTAAAAACACATCTATGCAGACAGGCTTGGGGCGTGTGAGCTGAGCTCTGCCCCTGGGCCTTTGATTGGGAGTGTATGTTGTATGAGTGAGTATAGTTTTATAGTTTTATATTGTACTACTATTTTAAATTACTTATATTTTTGTACTTGTATTTCTGTTGTGAGCTGCCCTGAGTCTCGAAATAAAGATAAAGATAAAGATAAAGATAAAGGGAAGGGAAGGGAAGGGAAGGGAAGGGAAGGGAAGGGAAGGGAAGGGAAGGAAAGGAAAGGAAAGGAAAGGAAAGGAAAGGAAAGGAAAGGAAAGGAAAGGAAAGGAAAGGAAAGGAAAGGAAAGGAAAGGAAAGGAAGGGGGAGAGAGAGAGAGAGAGAGAGAGAAAGAGAGAGAGAGAGAAAGAAAGAAAGAAAGAAAGAAAGAAAGAAAGAAAGAAAGAAAGAAAGAAAGGGGGAAAAAGCCTTAGCAGAGAAATATTTGGCCACTTAAGTCAGAAGATGCACAAAAAAGGATGACTTTCTGCAAATGGCCTAGCACACAACTTGGTTTTCTGTTGGGATCTTTTGAATCGAAGCTGCGCACCCAGTCTGCGTCCCTGTTTCCTTTACCCTAGCAAGCACTTATGAAGTATTGTCCATCTGTGCCCCCTTACGCACCCGTGGGAACAATTAATCCCACTCCACCGACTGAAAGTCAGCTCAGCAACAGGCGTGAAAGGGCACGTTGTGAAATCCTCTCCTGGGTCTCCTAGTTGTGCACAAACCTCACCCAGGACGGGCCTTCCTTGGAGGCTCACGGAATCCCTCCGGGGAAGCGGCCACTGAGGCCCCGGAAGAAACGGTGACGGTGCTAGTGACGGCTGGAAGGTGAAGGGAAACACCCTGGGAAAAAATGATGATGGCTTCTGGGGACGTTTTCTGATCCGGCTATTGTGACTTCCACGTGGATCCAAATCACAACTTCATATTGTCTCCAAATGTATGCAGTGTATTGCATTTTTGGTATATTTATGTTTTTGCAGTATTTTATTCATATTAAAAGAATATGGTAAGCCGCCCAGAGTTATCCGGTGGTATGATGGGCAGCCAATAAATTTAATAACTAAATAAAAAATAAATATATTTAGGGTGAAAAGTTCTCAAGGGTCACAGCGTTAGAAACAAAGCAGAGATCTTGCTGCCATTTTCACGGGCTACTTCATTTTCACTTCTCTAAAATTAGCCTTTCGACCTCTGGGTGTAGAAAATAGAAATATTGTAAATACATTTTAAAATAATATTTCAAATAGAAACAGTCCCAGAGTAGGTTTTCTGGCTGAGTTCCATTTTTCGGGTACCTCAAACAATTCTTCCCTCCGAGCGATACCAGCGACACAAAATGTTATTAAAGGCAACGTAAAACCTCCAAATAATTAAATTAGGTCGAACTGCAGCTAACATTCCTTTGCAGATGCCATTCTGAAGTATTTATTTTTGAAGAAATTATAAATGTGAGCTTAGCTCTTTTGAAGCCCACCGTTTCTAAGCTGTTTCTACGGGGGAGTCCCACCTCAGTTCGTTTAGAGACCTTTCAAAGTTACAACAGCACTGGGAAAAAATGAACGATGACCGTTTTTCATGCTTATGACCGTCGCAGCCGTCCTCGTGGTCACACCATCAAAATTCAGACGCTGGGCAACTGACTC
The DNA here is from genome assembly GCA_034064705.1 of Bothrops alternatus. Classification (NCBI taxonomy): domain Eukaryota; kingdom Metazoa; phylum Chordata; class Lepidosauria; order Squamata; family Viperidae; genus Bothrops; species Bothrops alternatus. The sequence continues at coordinate 27,011 of JARGCV010001275.1, read as the reverse complement.
ACACTTACGACGGCCGCTGCATCCCGGGGTTGTTGGATCTCCTTTTGCGACCGTCTGACAGGCAAACGTGATTCATTTAACAGCCGTATTACTAACTTAACGACGGCAGTGTTTCACTTCACAAACGTGGCAAGGAAGGTCATAAAACAGGACAAAACTCACTGAACAATTGTCCCACTCAACGACAGAAATGTTGGGCTCCATTGTGGTCATAAACCGAGGACTCCCTGTTAACTATGCAAGAGGCACTTAATAAAAAGGCTGATCTGGGAGGATGCCATTCGCTTGGACAACGATGACCAGGACCCCCGGAAGCTGGCTGGAGGGAGGGGGAGCAACCGGCCAGGGTCATCAGGCTATTTCTAAGTCTAGGCTGGGATCAAGACTGCTGTGCCCCCCCCTTTTTTAAAAGCATCCACTCAGGGGTTTTCCCATACGGGGAGAAAATGTGAACTGACCCGTTGCAATTCAAAGTTTGCACTTAGTGGCATCCGGGGGTTACTCCAGACAGAGTTTCCCCCCCCCCCCGCCCCTGAGCAACTCCAAGCCTTGAGCAACACCCTTCCTCTCTTTCCTCCGGGGTCCAGGGCTAGGATGAGTAAAGGCTAAAACCTACCGTAAGAGGAAGGTTGCAGGAATTGGGAGTGGCCAACCTGGGGGAAAGAAAGATTGGGGGTGGGGGGGACACGATAAGCAGCCTTCCAGTGTCTGGGGGGCTGCCACAAAGGGGAGGAGGGGACCCACCTCTTCTCCAGAGCCCCTGAAGGCAGAACAGGAAGCGGGGAGTCCACAATCTTTCAGTTGCCAAAGTTGGACACCGCCTGCCTTGAGGGCTTCCAGGAGTCGGGAAGGGAGGAGGGCCCCTCCCTCAGGAAAGGGCATCTGCTGCTTGCTTGCTCCCTGCTGTGGGCTGCTTGGAGGAGGGAGGGGGCAGTGCCAGCAATTAGCACTGTCTTCATTGGCTGGGCCCATTGGGTGGGTGGGGGTCCAGCCTGGCTGAATGCCAGAGGGAGGCTTTGTCTGCAAAAGCCTTTTCACCTCCAGCTCCTTCTTGATGCTTTTGATCATTTATGATTACAGGCATCCTCCAAGACACGCTCCCTCCACAAGCCTCCTCCTCCCTGCAAACCCCAAACTCCTGTAGCCCTAATGATGTTACCTAGTTGGGTTCATGAGACGTCTGCAAGAAAAGCACCCAGCTCAGAGCTCACCAAGGACCCCACAATCCTCCCCCTCCTCCCCCTCCTCCTCCTCGTAGAAAGAACAATGAGGACAGGCGCCTTGGCCCTTTTTATTTATTTCGACTTAAATCTTAAGCAGAATCGGGTAGGGCTCGTTCTTCGGGCGCCGCCCGTTTCTCTCTCGCCTCCCCGCTTCGCCAGAAGGAGAACCTCGCCGGCTTTGAGCCGCAGCGCCCGCCTTCCCGCCGTCCCTTTTCCCCTTTCGTGCCTGGCCGTTGGGGGACGCGAAGGGAGCAGGAGGAAAATGCTTTCACGCTCGGGGGGGGGGACGGGGGGGCAGAAGCCGAGAGCCGGAGAGCCGATCCCGAGACTGGATCCCCCCCCCCGCGGAGATCTAGTGCAAGAACGACTGTGCCGGAGCCCTTTCCCCGCTCTGAATAGCAACTGGGGGAGGGGGGGTCTTGAGCACCTTGAGGACTCCCCCAGGATTGGGGGGGCTCAGGAAGGGCGACCCCTCCCGGCTCCAGCAGAGTTCCCCCCAGCCCGAGGGGAGACCCGCCTGGCGGGGGCGTCCCGGGGGTGTCTTGACCCCCCTGCACACTCGGGCTTTGCTGTCGGGCCAGGTCCGCCCACCCCCAGCAGCCGTTTGCGGGCATCATCGCCAGGGGGCGCTCAAGGGGGACCGGAGGGGCGGGGGGGGGCTCTGGGGCCACAGGCACCCCAACTGGGGCAGGTCCCCGAAAGAAGAGCCAGAGGCAAGAGAGAGCGCGGGGGCGGGGGGGAAGAGAGTCAGGCAGCCCAAAGACGGGAGCCCGTCGCCTGCAGAGCAAGAGGAGGGGTCGGGGGTCCCCTTCCGCGCTGGCCCTTTCCCACCTGCAGCCCCGCAGACTGGAGTTCTACACACACACACACACACACACACCAGAGAGAGAGAGAGAGAGAGATCCCCTTTACTGTGACCCACTCAAGGGGGGGGTGGAATCAGTCTGGATTTGGTTTCTCATCCTTTTGGCATCTTCATTCTCATTTAAATCGGTTTCCTGGGCAGGCAGTTTTTCAGCTTTGCTCCTTCCTTCTCCATCATTCCATTTTGGTCTTTTACTGAATTATTGGGTTCTTTTGATATTTATTTGTTTGTTTGTTTTTGTTTGTTTACTTACTTATTTCTTACTTACTTACTTACTCTCTTTCCCCAGATTTGTGGTTTCCATGAATCGTCCCCCAATTCATCCCAGTCTGTGCGAGGCCCCTTTGATGCAGGACAAGGGCCCAGCTCAGCCCCAGAAGATTGGGGGAGAAGCCAGGATCACCCCATCCCTCTTGGGGAGTCTCTTCCCAAAAAGTATAAGAGGCAAAAGCCACGGGCCTTTCAGCCCAGGGAAGATAAGGGGAGCTGGAAATGACCCTGGAGGTCTTCTAGTCCAGCCCCCTGCTCAGGCAGGATACTCCGGACCATCCCAGAGAAATGCCTGTCCAGTCTCTTCTTAGCCCTTCCGTTTCACTCCTGGTTCAGTTGCCACTTTTATGCTTCAGCTGAAGGTTAATTGATCATGATTCCTCACTTGTTGCTTGCATGTACACTGAGAGCTTACACACCGGAGACAAATTCCTTGTGCGTCCAATCACGCTTGGCCACTGCAGAATTCTAATTTCCACTCAGGGCTTTGCAATATTCACTTTAAGCTCTACTTCCTCCACCGATTCTCAGCCCAAGGATATTTATTGCTTCTAGACAACATTTGGGTACCAGAGTTCTTCCCAGCTCCCTACCTAGGCACTGATGGAGAAAGGTAAGGGGCCATCTTTGGGTGCTGCATTTCTGCTGGATCATGAGAGCTAGAAACTTGCCCTTTAAACAGTGGTAGGAAAAGAAACCAGGCTCCCCGAGGTCTGTGAGTTGCCAGCAGTTTATTGTTGAATAAAGCTGATGAAGATGGGTACATTTAAATTTGGCTCCTCCCATTTTGAAATGAAGATAACTTGGAGGTGTTTTGGTCCAGAAGTAGAACAAATAGATGCATTTCTGTACACTGGTAGAACGGGCAGGTGAGGAAACAGAGGAAGTTTGATATGTGCCAATTTTGAGAGTAAGGTAACATGTGGAGTGCTGCATTGATTGATTGATTGATTGATTGATTGATTGAGCAGCACCAGGCCAGAGTTCGGCCTTGGCCAGCAAAAGCTTCCTCCTCTTCCTCCATCTCCTCTCCTCCTCCTCCATTGCCTTCTCCTCTTCCTCTTCCTCTTCTTCTTCTTCCTCCTCCTCCTCCTCCTCCTCCTCTGCCCCCTTCAACCTCAGCCTCCGAGCAGTGTTGACACGGGATGCCTAGAAGCTGCTGGAGCCCTTAATGAAGATGGATGGAGTCCGTCACCTTCCTCCTCCTGCCCCCCATCCCCCTTGCCTTGTAGGGGGGGGCGCCTCTGCCTGGCCCTTGCCAGGTTCCTCCTCCAGCCACCCAGAGGCTTGGGCAGGTGGGGGGTCACAGAGAAGAGTCCTGGAAAGGCTCCCCTCTCCGGCCGGCCTGCCCAGGGCCAAAACGCAGCAGCAGTCGGACTGAATGGCCCTTCCCCTCCGGCTGCTGACAGCTCAGGGCTGGATCATCTCCCAGGAAAGCGGAAAGAGGAAGCCGGGCTGACCACAGGGATGGTCAAGAAAGGCAAGATGGCGGCTGCAGCCACGCAGAGCAGCACCCACAAAAACCAGCAGAGCTTTGTCTACACCTGCCAGCCACCATCTTGCCCTTCTCGGCCATGCCTTGCAAACACAGCCAGGTCAGGCCTGGGGGGCAGGGGGGGACAGGGGAGCAGGTTTTCTTCGGAAAGCAGGTGGGATGCAAAGGTTGCTAAGGGAGTGGTCGTAAATCGAGGGCAACCTGCTGGGAGACTCCCACAAGAGTCCACCAAGTGCCTAGATCAGGGGTTCTCAACCTTGGCAACTTTAAGGCTTGTGGACTTCAACTCCCAGAATTCCTCAGCCAGCTTTGCTGAGGAATTCTGGGAGTTGAAGTCCACAAGTCTTAAAGTTGCCAAGGTTGAGAACCCCTGGCCTAGATCAACCCTTCTGCCCGCCTTCTCCTGCTCTGCTCCCCCAGAGTCCCAGCTGACCACCCAAGGGCCTTCCTCGGCTGCTGCGGACCGGAGCTGAAGGGCCCTGGGCAGCCAGGGTTCCAGTTCTGCTGCTTCCTGGGCTGCAGCTCCTCAAGTAGCCGAAGGAGGAAGGCCACCATCTCCTCCCCTTGAGAAGGAGGCGGCCCACGGGATGCCCACAGCCGAAGACGTTGTGTGTGTCCAGAGTTGCAAGCCCACTTGCCTCCGAACGGAGACGGTGGGCCCTCGGGGGTCACTTGTGCCCCTCTTTGTCACGGGTGACATTGAGCGATGGCCCCGCACAGGTCCTTCCCCGTAAGTCCACCCTGTCAGCAGAGAGACGGATGGGCTCCTCGCAGGGGACGGGAAGCCGGCCATTTGTCATCCGTGGCTTGGCTGAACATTTGGGAAGGCAATGGGGGCTTAGCCTCCTGCCCCTTGCCAACCGGGGTCTCCTGGCACGGCAGCCATCCTGCAGGGAGGGGGCAGAGAGTGAGGGTGATTTATGGCCGGCTCCTCCTAATTGCATTCCAGCTGGCAGGAAAATGGATGGACTCGTCTGCCTGATGGATGGCTCGCCCAGACCTTCATTCGGTTAGCTGGCCTCACGTGGGCCTAATGCGGGCACGGTGGGAAGGAAGATGGAGAGGCTGCTGCAGGAGAACGCATCTGGAGCGGCCATCCCCCGGCCTTTCCAGCTTTGCAGACCGGCAAAGGGGGTGGGAGAGGAAATGGTTCCGTGCGAGCATCAGGTGCGCACAAGTGGAACTGCATGCAAGGCCGCCCTCCCCTTGTGCAGCCCAGTTCCAAATGGGCTGCAGCTCAGGACTGGGGATTGGGGACCCCTGGTGTAGACCAGCCGGACAAGTTACGTGCACCGTCAGGGAGCCGTTGGTGCAGAAGCCGCCTGGAAGGCCAAGGAAAGGACACCTGCTAGGCGGGTCTAGGACTTCTTGGATGGGAGGAGAGCCCTGAGCTGCCGGTCCAAGCCCCCCCCCACCTGAGCCCAGATCAGCAGATTCAGAGGGAAACCTGTGGAGACTCTCATCCAGGTGCTTTTCCAAAAGGCAACTGGACTGTATTGTTTTTCTTTGAAAATGTTTCACTTCTCATCCAAGAAGGGAGGAGGAGGGGGAGGAGGAGGAGGAGGAGGAGGAGGAGGAGGAGGAGAAGAAGAAGAAGAAGAAGAAGAAGAAGAAGAAGAAGAAGAAGAAGAAGAAGAAGAAGAAGAAGAAGAAGAAGAAGAAGAAGAAGAAGAAGAAGAAGAAGAAGAAGAAGAAGAAGAAGAAGAAGAAGAAGAAGAAGAAGAAGATGGGGTCCTTGGTGCTCTCTGAGCTGGGTGGTTTTCTTGCAGACGTTTCATGACCCAACTAGGTAACGTCATCAGTGCTAGAAGGGAGGGAGTGAGATTGGCAGAGAGGAGGAGGAGGAGGGTGAGGGCCCTGGGGTGCTCAGTGCTCTTTGTTTTCTTGCAGATGTTTCATTGCCCGAACTACTAAATAACATCTTCAGGGCCAGCAAGGAAAGGGGGGCTGCTCTCCATTCCTGACTAGCACTGATGATGCTCCCTATTCGAGTCACGAAACATCTGCAAGAAATCAGTCAAGCTCAGAGAGCGCCCAGGACCCCTCAGCTTCCAATTGTCCAGGTGATCCTGAAAGGCGGAAAGCAAGTAGCTAAGAACGAAGCGGGAGATTCAAAGCTGGCCTGGGCTCCGTTTTCTCCTCGGAGCAGAAGGGAGCTCGGCTCGGCTCGGCCCTCCCAGCCTTCGCTTCGGGCCCCTCTCCTCAAAGCCTTCAGGGTGGGGGGCCAGAATCAAAGAGGGGTGGAGGGCCCATAGCGTGTTTTCAATTGTGAGGGGGGGGCCAAAGGAGAAGGGCCTCTAAGCAAGGGAACCGGAGGATCCAAAATCGGCCACTGTTTGCGACTGGGGTGGGGGTGGAGGGGTCCCCCAATACCTTCGTATCTCTGCAATGCTTGTGGATAATCTTTAGTTACACACACACCCCCGTGGCGTTATTCGCAACAAGCACGTTGACGGATCCGCTGCTCTCTACAGAGAACACAAGGGATGAGCAAGCCCAGCGTGTACATTCATACAGCTTTAATATATGTACAGTCCAAATCCACATGCTACTATTGAACGCAGTTTAACTGGTAAGCCCACACCGTCCCGTTTTATCCGCTGAATCCAACAGCTGCGTTGCCCGGCCAGGGGGAGTCCCTTATGCGAATCCCAAGTTTTCCATTTTGTGCAAAAAAAAACAACAAATAAAAAACACCTCTATTCCCCACCTTAGTTTTAGAAATATCCATCCAAAGTAACTATCCTACGTGTTTGTTTATGTACGCGCAGACAGACCTGCGGGTGAGCAATTCATCAAGGACTGGTTGAGAAGCTTGTATGTTGGGGGGCATCGTGGTGGAAGCCAAGGGGCCTCTTTTCAACGCATTCTCAGTTTGGGGCCAATTAAGCCACAGCATCCACCCTCCTTGGCCACCACCAATTCCAAAGGTAAATTTGATTCCAGGGCACCCCAAAAGGTGGGGTTGAGAAAACTACTCGGAAGAGAGAACCAAGATGGAAAAATGTCCACCATCCTGGCAAAACGGTTGGCGAGCTGCAGTGGACCCTTCCTGTGCCAGAAGGGAGCGTCGGCCAACTCCGGGAGGGCTGCCAGAGGCCGCCTTGACATTGGGGCACCTGGCCTCCCCTCCAGGACGGGCCGGTGGGCTTGCTCAGCTCCCCCCAAAACTGTGAGATTAAAAAAGCGGAGATGTCCTACGACGGTGGGGACAAAAGGTGGTTTGAGAATTCAAGGAAGGAAACATCAGGAAAACAGGGGAGACCTCTTCTCTTTAGACCAGGGGTCCCCAACTTCGGCCACTTTTAAGACCTGTGGGCTTCAACTCCCAGAATTCCTCAGCCAGGCATGCATTCTGGGAGTTGAAGTCCACAGGTCTTGAAGTTGCCAAGGTTGGGGAGCCCTGCTTTGGATGAGGGGGGATATTTCAGCCAAGGGCAAAACTAACCGCATCCTGGCTCTGAACTCCGAGGGGACAAGAAAGGTGGGGAATTGGGCCCCTCTTTGAACAGAGGAGAGACACCCCCCACCTCCCAGGGAACAGAGCCTTCTCAGGGGACACCCCAAGAAGCATCGACCGCCTTTGTCTCCTGGGTGAGGTTCGTATCTAGGCAAGGAGAGGAAAAGGCACCACCAGCTGGGAGTTTTTACTGCAAGTCCTTAGAACTGGCAGGAGATGTCGGCTGGGTCAACCCACTGGGGATCAACCTGATCAACCCCTCCAGTCCAGATTCTGCTCAGATGGCTAAGACGGTTCCTCCAAGCTCCCGAGGGAGGGAGGCCCTCTCCGTCCTCCGGCATCCTCCTGGCCTTGGTTGAGGTATTTTGCCCCATTTAACACAACATTTAAAAGGAGAGCTCTCCCGCTCTCTTCCACCCACCCCCAAATGGTTTGCATTCTTTGGAAGGTCTTCAGGATGATGAAGCTGCTTCAGCTGTGCTTTGACCAGCGTAACCTGGAAGAGCCGTTTGCAGCGGGTCTCAGCAGGAGCCGGAGGGGCGCCCTACAGCCGCTCGCCCAGGTGCCGGAAGGCTGGCCCTGTGGGTGGGGGCCGGGTGGGCTTGTTTGGGCTGCTGCGGTTGGCTCCATTGGCCCACCTCTGGGGCACTGCAGAAGTGGACAAGATCCAGGCTGGAGGCGATGCCAGACCTTCTCACCTCCCCTTGTCCGTGGCTGGATAAGGGCCAACCGGACGGGGGGTCTTTGGGCCCAGAGACCAGGCCGGGTCTTGAACAGGATCCTTCCAGGGAGGGCAGCTTTGGCAAAGGCCAATCTCCACCCAGGTCTTGGTCCTCAGGTCAAGTAGCCGTGCTCTCCTTGCCCAGAACCAGCAGACCAGCCGATGTTCAGAGGTGAGGTCCCTGCAAACGGGGTCCCAGCCCCCCTCAGTGGTGAGATCGGCCTCATCGGGGCCAGGTGACCCACAAAGCAGACTGGATTTGAAGGGAGGAAGAAGATAGATGACGTGATCCCTCTAGAAACCAATGAGGCCTTGGACGGTTCTGGCTGATCCAGGGATGGGAAGACGCTGGGCCGGCCTCGGAGGCTCTGGGGACTTTGCCTGCTCTGGACAGGAAGCTGGGCTCAACAGACCTCCAGGGCTCCCTCTCGTTCAGGGGTGTCAAACTGCCGGCCCACGGGCCAGTTGCATCATGCGGAGGCCGTGCCCACCCCAGCTCTGGCAGTGCAAAAAAAGCCCTGATGTCACAATACGTCACATGACGTGGCGAGTGTAACACCTGTGCTCTGGGTCCTCCCAGCGGCCGGACAGCCATGTGGCCAGAGTGAAACAGAAGGAGGGACTCCCTTCTCTCATGGGTCAGGAGAAAGCCTCGTTCAGAAGAGGGCCCTGCTCTGCTCCCCCCTCCCAGAGAAGACCCCTCAGGGCAAGGCAGAGGAAGGGCAACCGGAAGGACCCAGCCAAGCCCCACAAGAGGTGGGACACTCAAGGAGAGCCAAGGAACTCGACAGGGCCGGCCTGCTTCCTCTCCCCTCCCTTTAGTGGAGAGTTGGACTCTCTCCTCAAAATGTCTGTCTCAGGACCTATGCAACACGGGGGGGGGTGTCTTCCCTGGCTCAACAGTGAAGACGAGCCCCAAAGGCAAGATGGCGGAGGGCCCTTGGCCGGGGAGGGGCCCCCCTTTGTCTGCTTGGTCCACAGACATTTCAGCGAGAAGCGGGTTGTGCCGAGGCTCCAGTAAGGCACTCGTCCAACCGGTCAGGCTCAGCCCTTCTGCAGCCGAGTGGCTGGACCACCAGACGGGGAAAGGGCTTCGCACTGGGGTCCAAGAAGTGGGCTCGGCTGCCTCTCCCAAGCGGGCCAACGAGCCGTCCCAGCAGTCTCCAAGCTGGGCCACTTTTAAGACTGGTGGACTCCAAGCACCGCTGGCTGGGCAATTCTGGGGGTTGAAGTCCACCAGTCTTCAAGGGGCCCGGCTTGGAGACCCCTGAACTACTTCATCAGGGTGACCATGGAGGAGCCAACAGGGAAGATCTGAGACAAGACGAGAGACGGACACCGTCCTCTCGGGCCACACATCCCCACATCTGGGGGGTCTCTAGGTGGTTTGTGGGCAGCTGTTTTAGGGAGGGGTGGCCGCCCTGCTGGAGGGAAGCTGAAAATCACATAAAACGGGGCGGGGGGGATGTAATATTCCTCTAATGATGGCTGTGAATTATTTGCCACATGGTAAGTGGGGTCCTTGGCACAAATGCGGGTAGAAGGCAGGGAGGCAGCGGCATCTAGGGCTCAGGGCTTTGGCATGGGGGGGGGGAATCAGAAAAAGCCAAGATGGCAGCCGCTGTACCCTTTAAAAGGAAAGAACGGGGCTTCAGCTGCATGGGCTGGCCGCCATCTTGACTTTTTTGACCCAACGAGGTTGGGCAAAACCTCAGAGAGCCCTCCCCAGAGTTCCGTTCTTTTCATTAAAAACAGGAGTCTTGGGTTTTTAACACAAAGTTCTTGTTTCCTGTCGGGCGTATTTTAATTCCCTTTGTCTGTCGGAGGAAAATGCTTCCCATCCCGGCTGAGAAATCGGATTTTAAAAAATGGATTGACAAGAAATAGAGAGGAGGGCACATACTTTTTTTTTTTTTTTAAAAAAGGAGCGGTTTGTGTTTCAAATGCGGCCGAAGGAACAAGAGAGGAAAGGAGACAAAATGGGAGGGGGGGGCGGAGGTGAAACAGGGGTCCGGGGCACCCCACAGGGGTGTTTCTTGCAAATGTTTCCCTTTGAAAGTGTAAGTTGTTCCCTTGAAACCAGGAGGGTCCAGCCTTGGCCACTCGAAGACTTGTGGACTTCAACTCCCAGAATTCCCCAGGCTGTCTGGAGAATTCTGGGAATTGAAGTCCACAGGCCTTCGAGTGGCCAAGGCGGGACAGCCGTGCATTAGAGCTTCATTGACAAGGTGCGTCTAGGAACCCGGAAGTGCTGACGGGCCCCTGGCCTTGGCCTTCCTGGAAGGCTCTCTGGGGCTCTGAGCTTCCAGTCTTCCCCAAATGAGCCAGGCTCCTCCAAAGAGGGGGCCACCACCGAGCAGTCCCTGGAGGTGACCAGGCCCCGCAAGCTGCACGCCACCGATCCTCCCGCAGCGACGCTGCTTCCCTGGAGCCGCTCCACCCCTTCCTCGCGGTAGCTGGGCACAGGCCCCGCCCTGCCAAGCCCCCCCTCCGCCCACCCGGGGCCACCAGGCGGCTTGCGGCCCCTCACGAGTGGTGGCTGCTGCTGATGAGGGCGCGCAGCTGCTTGGCCACCGCGTCGATCAGCTTCTGCTTGTCCCTCTCGTTCTTCCGGAACTGGGCGAAGACGTTGTTCTTGCGGCTGGTGTCCTTCATCCTGAGGCGGGGGGGGGGGAGAAAACTCCGTCAGACAGAAGAACACACGCACACATAAACACGCAGACACACACCCCAAAGACGGCAACGCAGGGGCTCCTGAGCGGTGGAGACTCTCCTTGGGGAGAGCTGGGGCAAAAGGGGCAGGGGTCTCCCCGCCAGAAGCTGAGGTCACACCACTTCGAGAGGCGTCTGGTGCGGAACGACCTTAATCGTGCAAATGACAACTGGGTCATCCCAAACACAACTTGGAGCTACGTCTCTCCACCTGGACCGCTTGAAGATGGCTGGACAGCAACTCCCAGAATCCCCCAGCCAGGCAGGCAGGCAGGAAACGAAGAGGGGAGGAAGTAGGAGAGGTTGGAGTGCCCACCATCTGCACGATGGGCGGAAGGAACGCCCTGAAGGTGACAGGAGTCTTCCGGCATGCAACGAGGAGGATGCCCCACATACTCAGTCCGTGCCCAGGACAGTGTGGGGCTCAAAGGCCAGCAGCGGAAGGCAGAAGGGAGACCCCAGGTGAACGGAAGGAGCTCTGGAGATCAAGGAGCCAGGGGAAGGGGCAACACGGGCTTCCTTGCCACCTCTGAGAGGGGTGGGTGGAAAAGGAGGAGGAGGAGGAGGAGGGGAGCTGGCTGGTTGAGATGCCTCTCTAGGGCCCTGGCCTAGCCAGCAAGGTGGAGATAGGCAGAGGGACTGGCCAGCGTCTTCTGCAGCCTGGTCCGGCCGCAGAGCCCGCCCGTCCCAAGGCAGGGGAAGACGCGGCTCTGGAGGTCTCGGAGGGGCTGTCTGGGCCTTTTCCGTGCACCTCTTGCGGGACGGCCCTTCCTGATGCAAGGCCAGCGTGGCGACACTGCCAAAGGCGCAGGGACCGCTGCCCCTTCCCACCAAAGTGCTACCTATTGTTCTACTCGCACTTGCATGCTTTCTTTCCACCTGCCAAGTGGGCAGGAACTGGGGCAAGGAATGGGAGCTCACCCCCTTGCACGGAATGTGGTCTTGGACGTGGGCTGCCAGCTCTCCAGCCGACAAGCTCAGCGGCTTTGGCCACCGAGCCACCGCGTCCCAAAGTGGGGAAAGGCAATGGCCTTCAGCCTCTGGACTGAGGCTGACCACCACCAGCCAGGGAACACAGCCCGGCTCGGTTAGGGTCCACGCCAGAAACAACAAGGAGAAAGGAGGGGTCCAAACTCTCAGCCCCAACCGCCCCGTCCACCAAGAGTGACCGCCAGCCCAGCAGCGGCTCAATGTCTGTGCAGCTTCTCCGTCATCCGGGTCCCGGTTGTCCCGAGGGTGCTTTTTCCGAAAGGCAACTGGACTTTATTGGGGTTTTTTTTTTCCTTTATAACCTTTCGCTTCTCATCCAAGAAGCTTCTTCAGTTCTGACCGGAGTTCTAACTCTAACGAGTTAGAACTGAAGAAGCTTCTTGGATGAGAAGCGAAAGGTTTTAAAGGAAAAAAACCCAATAAAGTCCAGTTGTCTTTTGGAAAAGCACCTCTGGAACCGACGGGGACTGGGAGGGTCAAGGTCCAGGACGGGGCCTGGGCGGCTGGGCACCCTTTGCATTGCACACATACTTACTCTCGGGAGATCCTGCCAGGAGGAGGGAGGGGCAGGGAGAGGAAGGAGAGACAAACCAAGAGGAGAAGTTAAGCAGCGGCTGGCACAGCTGACTGTCCCACTTCCCGGCTCTCCTACTCCCCCCCCCAGGCGCCATGCAAGCCCTCCAGCATGGGGCAAAGGGGGCAGCAGCCAGGCCGGCCTTGGCAGGTTCCCCTGAGGACCACAGGGACACTGGAGCGTGGCCGAGGAGGGGGAGCCCTTTGGTCAGAAGACCTCTCGTTGCTCCAGGTGGTTGCCCTCAGCCCCACAGTCCCCACTCTGGCCCCCAAAGAGCCCCAATGGCCGTCCAGCCCAGCAGCAAAGCCAAAGCAGCACATGCAAGCAGCAGCTAGTGACCCCTCCTTTGCCAGCTCAACCCTGTCTGCCCCACAGCTCTGCTGCTGCAGGATAAGTGCCAAACAAGGGTCTTGTCTGATCCAGGGACTGCAGGGTGTGTGTGTGTGTGTTGTCACCCTCTCCCAGGGGCCACACAGAGAGGACCAGCAGAGCCCCAAAGAAAAGGCCTCCAATCCACTCGCACTCAGGACCTCCATGTGGTCCCCACCCCATCTTCTCCTTCATCCTCCAAGGGCCCCTTCCCCACCGCTCCATGAAGGAACTAGGGAGGGCCTACATACAGCCTTCCACACATGTCCTCCTTCCTGTGTCCCCCGTTTCCCAAGGTCTAAGCCAGGGGTGGGCAACCTTGGCTCTTTTATGACTCGTGGACTTCAACGCCCAGAATTCCCTCTGCCAGCATGGCTGAGCATGGAAACCTCTCCCTTTCCCCTCAGAACGGCTGGCTCAGGAATTCTGGGAGTTGAAGTCCACCAGTCATAAAAGAGCCAAGGTTGCCTACCCCTGGCCTAGGCCGCTTTATGACTGGTGGACTTCAACTCCCAGAATTCCTGATCCAGCATGGGGGAACTGTGGCCCCCTCATGACTCCTGGACTTCAACTCCCAGAATTCCTCAGCCAGCACGGCTCAGCTTGGAAACCTCTCCCTTTCCCCTCAGCGTGGCTGGCTCAGGAATTCTGGGAGTTGAAGTCCACGACTCATGAAGCGACCTAGGCCTAGGCCAGGGTAGGCAACCTTGGCTCTTTTATGACTGGTGGACTTCAACTCCCAGAATCCCTCAGCCAGCATGGCTCAGCTTGGAAACCTCTCCCTTTCCCCTCAGCGTGGCTGGCTCAGGAATTCTGGGAGTTGAAGTCCATGAGTCATAAAAGAGCCCAGGTTGCCTACCTCTGGCCTAGGCCACTTTATGACTTATGGACTTCAACTCCCAGAATTATTATTATTATTATTATTATTATTATTTATTAAATTTCTATGCCGCCCTATTCCGGGAACTCAGGGCGGCTTACAGCATAAATAGAAATCCAATACAAACTAAATAGTACATTTATAAAAATAAATATATAAAAAGAAGAACCCCTAAATTAAGAACCATTCATTCAGCAAACATACACACAGACATACACTGGCTAGGGGCAAGATTTCAACCGCCCCAGGCCTGCCGGCAGAGATGGGTCTTTAGTAGTTTACGATTCCTCAGCCAGCATGGGGGAACTATGGCCCCTTCATGACTGGTGGACTTCAACTCCTAGAATTCCTCAGCCAGCCTGGCTCAGCTTGAAAACCTCCCTTTCCCCTCAGCGTGGCTGGATCAGGAATTCTGGGAGTTGAAGTCCACCAGTCATAAAAGAGCCCTGGTCTAAGCCAGCTGCTGAGCAGAGTGACCCAGATCGCCCATGAGATTTCAGTCAGATGGACTCCGGGATGGGACCTTCCTCAAAGTGGGCCTGACCCACAAGGCCTCTGACCAAAAAGGTACGGTAAGAAAGAGAGGAAGACTGTGCCACTGAGGGAGACCATAGTGAAGGCCTTGGCCCCCGGGGGTTGGCTGTTCCGCAAAAGCTCCTGCTAGCAGCACCCTCTCCACAGCAGAGGAAGTGCTTGTGCAAGCACAGAGGAGGCGAAAGCCGGCTCAAAAGCAGCCACGGAGGGAGGGACCTGGCCCTCCGAGTGGACGATCCCTTAAACATGAGCCAGCCGGGTGCAGCAGCAGCAGCTGCCAAAAAAGCCAGTGCAATCCTGGGCCTTCCGTGACGCATTAGCACCTCTTTGTAAAGCCTGAGTAAGGCCACGCCTGGAATGCTGCATCCAGATTTGGTGGTCACATGAGAGACAAGAGGCTGAGGTTTTGGGGAAAGGGCAGAGAAGAGCAACTGAGGTGATCCAAGGCCTGGAGACTAAAACATGTGAAGAACGGCTGCGGGAGTTGGGTCTGGCCAGGCTAGAGAAAAGGAGGACTTGGGGGGGGGGGACATGATACCAGCCTTCCAGTATTTGAGGGAGGGGCTGCCCCAAAGAAGATCTCAGAAGGCCGGACAAAAAGCAACGGATGGAAACTCATCGACGGGAGAAGCAACCTGGAATGAAGGAGAAACTTCCTAACAGTGAGGACAATGAACCAGTGGAACGGCTTGCCACCAGAAGCTGTGGGTGCTCCATCGCGGGAGGCTTTTAAAGAGGAGACTGGAGATAGAAGTCTGAGATGGTGTAGGGCAGTGTTTCTCAACCTTGACAATTTTAAGGCATGTGGACTTCAACTCCCAGAATTCCACAGCCAGCGTTGCTGGCTGTGGAATTCTGGGAGTTGAAGTCCACATGCCTTAAAATTGTCAAGGTTGAGAAACACTGGTGTAGGGTCTCCTGCCTGAGCAGGCCGTTGGACTAGAAGACCTCCAGCTCTCCTCCAATGGATGGATGGAGTCCCAGACATTTTACTCCCATTGGCCAGTCCAGGTGCATTAGACCCTCCCTGTCCTGGAGACTCAACCAGCGACAGCCACAACGCAGCACCACATGCAGCATCACCCTCAGCAGAAGCTCTTGGGTCAGGCTGGGCCCATCACGCAGCAGGCCGCGGTCCCCCCACCCCCGCCCCAGGCGGCCTGGGCAAAGCACCAGCAAGCAGGGGGCTCTCAGGCAGAGCCGGGGGGAGGGGGCGAGAGCACCCGCGGGCACACTCACTTTTCCAGTAAGGCCAGCGCGGTTGTCGGGTTCACCCGAAGGTACTTGCAGGTGGGCTGCCCGTAGTCGGCCAGGTACGTTGACCAGTCCCATTGGAGAAACAGGTCCAGCAGCTGAAAGAGGGAAAGGGGAGCGCTGGGTAAAGCTTTGAACGGCTGGCCGGTCGAGATGCTGTCTTTCAGAACCTGTGAAAGGGGCCTGCGGACCCTCTCCCCCCCCAGGGCCTCTGGGAGCTGAGGGCGGCCTGGAGGCATCCCCCTCCTCTCGGGCTTCCGGCCCAGGCCTCACCTGAGCCTTAAAAAGGGTTTTTGTTGAGTGCCAACACTGTCCGGTGGACATTTTAAGAAGAGACTGGACAGCCCTTTGTCCGAAATGGTATAGGGTTTCCTGCCTGAGCAGGGGGTTGGACTAGATGACCTCCAAGGCCCCTTCCAACTTTATAATAACAATAATAACAATAACCATAATAATAATAATAACAACAACAATGATAATAATAATTACTTCCCAAAGGTGTTTTTCCAAAAGGCAACTGGATTTTAGCACTAGCACTTAGACTTATATACGGCTTCACAGCCCTCTCCTCTAAGCGGTTTTACAGTCAGCCTATTTGCCTCCAACCATCTGGGTCCTCATTTTATTGACCTGGGAAGTCTGGAAGGCTGAGCCGACCTGGAGCCGGTCAGGATCGAACCGCTGGCAGTGGGCAGAGTCAGCCTGCAAGGCTGCATTCTCTCCCCTGGGCCACCAGGGCTCTTTTTCTTCAGTTTTTTTTCCCCCTGAAAATGTTTTGCTTCTCACCCACGAAGCTTCTTCTGCTCTTCAAGGGCTGGTTGGTTGGTAGACCGAAGAAGCTACTTGGAGGAGAAGATTTTTAAGAAGAGACTGGACAGTCCCTTGTCTGAAATGGTCTAGCTTTTCCTGCCTGAGCAGGGGGTTCGACTAGAAGACCTCCAAGGTCCCTTCCAGCACTGCTATTTTGTATCAGGACTAAAGGTGACATGATAGCAGTCTTTCTGTATCTCAGGGGCTGCCCCAAAGAAGAGGGAGTCAAGCTATCCTCCAAAGCGCCTGAAGGCGGAACACGAAGCAATGGATGGAAACTGATCCAGGAGAGAAGCAACCTGGAACTAAGGAGGAATTTCCCATCAATGAGGACAATTAACCAGTGGAACTACTTGCCTCCAGAAGTTGTGGGCGCTTCAACACTGGAAGCTTTTAAGAAGAGACTGGAGAGCCACTTGTCTGGAATGGGATAGGGTCTTCTGCCGGAGCAGGGGGCTGGACTAGAAGACCTCCAAGGTCCCTTCGACTCCGTTATTCTCTTGTTCTGTATTCTGAGAGCAGAGCCCAGTCCCTGGACAGGCCAGCGTGATGGATGGCCGGCAGCCCTGCCCTCCCTCGGCCCATCCATCTTGTGGACACGCGGCTGGGCCGGGTGGGCTCTGTGGCTGGGCTCCCCCTCCCTCCCTCCCTCCCTCCGAGGCCGAGCTTCTCCGCACGTGGAGAGCGGCTGCAGTGGCTGCAAACACACAACCGGGCTGGGAGGCCTGACAAGGGCAGGAGAATTTATGTGGCCCAGAAACCGGGATTTTCTTGGTTTTCCCCCTTCAACTTTTCACCTCCTAAATCGGGAGGAGGGGAGAAAGGAGGGGGGGTGTCTTTGCTGAGGACCACGTGTGGCTCTTGCAGCTACTCTGCCATTATCTGCTGGGGCAGATTATGCAAATGCCATTAATTCCTCCAGCCGGGGAGTTGGCTCTGCGGGGCCATCCATCACCCCAGGACAGCATGCACACACACACAGAGACACGCGGACGCGCGCGCGCGCATACACACACACACACACCCACCCTTGTCGGGCAGGAGCCCCAGTCAAGGGGAGGGAAGCCTGGCCTGCAGCGCGGAGGACGACAGCCCCCCCCCCCCGGCACAAGGGAAGACGTGGGGAGGGGGGCACAAGGGGCCTGCTGGCTTGTCAAGGAAAGGGGGGGCTGAGCTGGGGGAGCTTGGGAGAGCCAATGTCTCCCCACCTTCCACTCGTGAAACGTGTCCCGGAGGAGAAGCCCCAAGCCCGTCCCTCCCTCCCCCGCCCCATGGCTGGCTCAGACATCACCTGCCCCCCCCACCACCGGGATGAAGCCCCCAGGCTGCTTCCATTCCCCCCCCCACCGCCAGCCTCCCTGCCAGGACTCGCCTGCAATGTGGACGGCCTTTGGGGAAAGAGACCTGGAGAAGGCATGGGGTGGGGTGGGGGGAGGACCAAGCTATAAGCTGAGTGTCTTTCAAGTTCTTTCTTTCTTTCTTTCTTTCTTTCTTTCTTTCTTTCTTTCTTTCTTTCTTTCTTTCTTTCTTTCTTTCTTTCTTTCTTTCTTTCTTTCTTTCTTTCTTTCTTTCTTTCTTTCTTTCTTTCTTTCTTTCTTTCTTTCTTCCTTCCTTCCTTCCTTCCTTCCTTTTCTTTTTCTTCCTTCCTTCCCTTTTTCTTATTCATTTCCTTCCTTTCCTTTTCTCTCTCTCTCTCTCTCTCTCCCTCCCTCTCTTTTCTTTCTCTCCCTTTCCTCCCCTCCCCTCCCCTGCCCCCCTCTCTTTCCTTCCCTCTTTTGAACACGTATCTCAGGAGCTGCTGGAACCACTGACCGCAGGGGAGCCTCGCCCAGCTTCTGAAAGGAAATCTGTTTACCGAGAGCAGCAAACCGGAGATGACAAGACTTCAGCCAGGGGTGTCCAGCTCTGACAAACCGGAGGCCCCTGGACTTCAACTCCCAGAATTCCCCAGCCAGCAAAGCAGCAGCAGCAGCAGCAGCAGCTGGAATCCCGAGGGCTAAAACTTCCTCTTGCTGAATTGCAGAGGAAAAGAGAAGCCTAATCGCAGCCTGTTTCCGCGGGGGGGGGGGGAGAGAAATGTCATCCTTGAACTTCGAACTTCATCTCTGACCCTTCTCTGAAAGAAGTGCAGCCCTGACCCTCACGGCCTGCCCAGCGTCCGAGTCTTAGGCGGACAGGACCGTTTTATTCATCACCCAGGATTATAAAAAACAAACCAAGCAAACCCCAAGGAGAACCAACCCTTGAAGCTTCGGCTCCCCTAGCAGGCAGGCAGGAGTTCTAAAGGAAAATCACATCACAAAAGCAATTAGCAGGAGGGGGGGGGGAATCCGCCTTTAAGAGAGGAAGGAGGAAGCCGCTGGGAATCATGGCCATTCCTGCTTTGGGAGACAAGCTCCCATCTTCCACCTCGCACTCTGTAACTCAACCACGCTCAATGAAAACCACGGACGGAGACCAAGCGGGGAGAGAAGCAACCTGGAACTAAGGAGAAACTTCCTAACCGTGAGAGCAATCAGATCAATGGGATGGCATCCCCCGCCCCAGAAGCTGTGGGCGCTCCATCACTGGAGCTCTCTGAGAAGAGACCGGACAGCCGCTTGTCTGAAATGGCAGAGGGTCTCCTGCTCCAGCAGGGGGCTGGACTAGAAGACCTCCGAGGTCCCTCCCAACTCTGCTATTCTACCATTCAGGCCCTCGCGCCCAGGGGAGAAGCAGCTTTCAGAGGTTGCAGCAGCTTCTCAGCCTCCCTGTAAGGATGGCTCTTGCGCTGCTCCTTGATCAAGAGGTGGAAGCAGGAAGATAGCCAAAGTGGGAGATTTGCAGAGGAGAGGGAGGGAGGGAGGGGGAGAGAGAGAGAACCAGAGAGAGAGACAGAGAGAGAACGAAAGAGAAAAGAGAGAGCAAGAATGAGAGAATGAAGGAAAGAAGAGAAAAAAGAGAGAGAGCAAGAATGAGAGAATGAAGGAAAGAAGAGAAAGAAAAAAGACAACGAGAGGGAGAGAGAGAGGGAGGGAGAGGGAGAGAGGGAGAGAGAAAGAGGGAGAGGGAGAGGGAGGGGAGGAGAGAGAAAGAGGGAGAGAGAGGGAGGGAGAGAGAAAGGGAGGGAGGGAGAGGGAGGGAGGGAGAAAGAAAGAGGGAGAGGGAGAGAGAGAGAGAGACTGGCTTGCCCAGGTTTGCTGAACCTTGGCCACTTCAAGGCAAGTGGACTTCAACTCCCAGAATTCCCCATCCAGACTGCTGGGAGGAAAAGCCCACACGACTTCCAGATGCCACGGCTGAGAAGCGCTGGGTTAATTTTTAGGGTGCCTCTCCAAGTGCCAGGCAGGGCGAAGGCATCTGCTTAGGTCAGGGGTCTTCCAACTTGGCCTTCTGATGACTTGTAGACCTCAACTCCCAGAATTCCTCAGCCAGGCGAAGTCCACAAGCCATCAAAGGGCCAAGTTGGAAGACTCCTGGCTTAGGTCCTCAACCAATCCGCCAAGGGCCTCAAGAGTCAAGAGACACCAGGCAGGGCCAGTAACGCTGACTGGTTCAAGGCAGTCCTGGGCTGCATGAACAGAGGGGCGGAATCAAGGTCACCTGAAGGGTTACTACCACTTTACAAGGCCTTGGCAAGGCCACCCTTGGAATACAGCATCTAGTTTAGATTGCTAAAAAAAGGCGTTGAGACTCTGGAAAGAGGGCAGAGAAGAGCAGCGAAGATGATCATGGGACTGGAGGCTAAAACACGCAAAGAACGGTTGCAGGAATTGGGTATGGCACGATAGCAGCCTCCCAGTATTTGAGGGGCTGCCACAAAGAAGGGGGGGGTCAACCTATTTTCCAAAGCACCAGAAGGCAGACCAAGAAACAACGGATGGAAACTCATCAACCTTCAATTAAGGAGAAATTTCCCGACAGTTATTCAGTGGAACGGCTTCCCTCCAGCAGTTGTGGGTGCTCCAACACTGGAAGTTTTTAAGACTGGACAGCCACCTGTCTGCAATGTTGCATTTTTTCCTGCCTGAGCAGGGGGTTGGACTAGAAGACCTCCAAGGTCCCTTCCAACGCTTGTTCTTCTGTATCTGACTGGAGTAGTGTGAAGCCTTGTTCGAGCCACATCCGTATCTCTCCAGACTGCGTTATTTTTGGACGTGCTCCTGGGCCTGTTTTCAGTCTTCTGTCTTTATTAGTTTTCCAGTGGACGGCGTCCAGAAATATCCACATCTGCACTTGCCACATATATAAGCTTCTTTCATTTTTTCCATCTGTAAATGCTTGTAGTTTATTCCCGGGGAGAATCAGGCTATTTCTGGTAGAGCCACAGTGGGATTGTGATGAGGCAACCTGAACGTCCTTCAGACTTTCCTCAGCTGAGCTTTGGTACCCAAACACACACACACACACACACACACACACACACACACACACACACACACACACACACACCCCCAAGGCGGAAGGAATGGCGAGCTGGGCCGCATGGCTAGCTCAGTTCTGCCACACAGGGGTCTCTACTTGAGCAACTTTAAGACTTGTGGACCTCAACTCCCAAGGAGTTTTTCTATTCCGCCACTCGGCTTTGCAGCACGGCCCCTGCCCCACTGCAGAGCGGAGAGCCCCCCCCCCCCGCTGGTCCTTCCCTCCCTCCCTCCCTCCCTCCCTCTGCAGGCAGCACTTGTCGGCAGAGACCCCTTGCGCTGGGGAGGAGGAGGGCAAGGGCAGTCTCCACCTTCGCCCAGATGTCTGTGTGTCTGTCTCGTCTCGTCTCTCCCAGCAGAGAAGCCCACCCCTGAGAAGCCAAAACCAGGCGGAGTGGGAGTGAGGGTGTGTGTAAAGACAGAGCAGCCAATTGGCAGACGCTCCACTTGGCCGTCTCCTCAGGTGGTGGCACTTTTGCCCCAGGGCTCTTCTGCAGGGAGCCCAGGATCACAAAGAGCAAGTCAGCTGAGATACGGAGGGGGGGGGATTTAAAGACAGGAGATACACAATTAGAAACTTTTTAGGTGGCCTCACAATGACACAAGAGAAGGATCTCTCTCTCCCTCTTTCTCTCTCTCTCTCTCCCCTCTCTCTCCCTCTTTCTCTCTCAATCTCTCTCTCCCCCTATCTCAATCTCTCTCCCCTCTCTCCCTTTCTCTCTCAATCTCTCCCCTCTTTCTCAATCTCTCCCCTCTCTCCCCTTCTCTCTCTCTCAATCACTCCCCTCTCTCCCTTTCTCTCTCTCAATCTCTCTCCCCTCTCCCTTTCTCTCCCCTCTCCCTTTCTCTCTCTCAATCTCTCTCCCCTCTCCCTCTCTCAATCTCTCTCCCCTCTCTCTCCCCTTCTCTCAATCTCCCCCCTCTCTCAATCTATCTCTCTCCCCTCTCTCAATCTATCTCTCTCCCCTCTCTCCCTTTCTCTCTCAATCTCTCTCCCCTCTACCCTCTCAATCTATCTCTCCCCTCTCCCTCTCTCTCAATCTATCTCTCTCCCCTCTCTCCCTTTCTCTCTCTCAATCTATTTATCTCTCTCCCCTTTCTCTCTCTCTCAATCTCTCCCCTCTCCCTCTCTCTCTCAATCTCTCTCCCCTCTCTCCCTTTCTCTCTCTCTCTCAATCTATTTATCTCTCTCCCCTTTCTCTCTCCCCTTTCTCTCTCTCAATCTCTCTCCCGTCCCTCTTTCTCTCTCAATCTCTCCCCTCTCCCCTTCTCTCTCTCAATCTCTCTCCCCTCTCTCTCCCTTTCTCTCTCTCTCAATCTATCTTTCTCCCCTCTCTCTCAATCTATCTCTCCCCTCTCTCTCCCTTTCTCTCTCTCTCTCTCCCCTCTCTCCCTTTCTCTCTCAATCTATCTCTCTCCCCTCTCTCTCCCTTTCTCTCTCAATCTCTCCCCTCTCCCCCTTTCTCTCTCAATCTATCTCTCTCCCCTCTCCCCCTCTCAATCTATCTCTCTCCCCTCTCCCTTTCTCTATCTCCCCCTCTCCCTCTTTCTCTCTCAATCTATCTCGCCCCTCTCTCTCTTTTCCTCTCTCTCTCTCTCTCTCTCTCTCTCTCTCTCTCTCTCAATCTATCTCTCTCTCCCCCCTCCCCCTCTTTCTCTCTCTCTTTTTAGTCAAAAGTTTACTCCAATAAAGTCTCAGGCTATATTTGGAGTATGCTAGACAATCCCATTTGGAAATCTGCCGGTAAATCTGTTTTTTAAATTCAAGCTGGGGGTTGGGAGATGGAATTGCAATCCATTTCTGGATTTTTCCAGAATTGCAGAATCCCTTTTGATTCTGCGGTCTGAACTGTAGGAGGGAAGCTCAAGAAAAGGTGATGCTGAAGAAATAAACGTGAGTTTAGCAGCAAAGTGAACTAATGGCGCAAAAGAAAAAAATGGCATGTAATTGCAAGCAAGAACGAAGGAGAAGGAAAGGACAAAAGGGAAAAAAAGGGAGGGGGAGGAGGAGGAGGATACAGGACACAGAATGTCAGGCTGGACGGGGAAAGGATGCAGGAGCCAAGCCGCATCTTGGATTCAGGGACTGGACCTTTAGCTCCTGGGAAAAGGAAGGGGAGGAGAGGAGCCAGCTGGGTCTTCGGGAGATGGAGAAGATGCCTGACCGCCAAGGAAATCGAGGCCTTGGACTTTTCCCGGGGCCTCAAATGACGGAGGCACGGTCTAGGAAGAGAGATTCTCCCCCCCCGCCCCCACTCCAATGTTGGGACCCTCTGACTCCACACCCTTATGCCTGCGAGTCTGAAATGAAGGCCTAGTGGTCCTGTTGCCTCTGCATCTCCGGGCAGGAAACTCTGGAGGGTGGCAGGGCCAGGCCTGGAACCATTTAGGTCAAAGGTCCCCAAAAGTGGCCACTTTAAGACAGACTTGTGGACTTCAACTCCCAGAAGTTGGGAGTTGAAGTCCACAAGTCTTAAAGTGGCCACGTTTGGGGACCCCTGACTTAGGCTATTTGGCTGAGGGTTGATACCTAGAGAGGGTGCCTCCCTCTTCCTGGAGCACAATGCAGGGCAGACCCAGAGAAGCAACGGGCACCCTTCCTCCAAGGCACCGCCTCCAGCAGACGGTGTACCTGCCAGGGAGCTGGTCTGGGCTGCCACCGTGCCCGGCTCCCAGCCGAGGGTGCCAAGTTCCTTCTGAATTGCAGGTTCCTTTTGTTTACCGGGCGAGGGCAGGGCGCGGAGGAAAAGGTGACCTCCCGCTCACCCCAGGCAGTCTGTGTGAAACTGCGGCGGCTCCTGCCGTCACCTCCGCCTGAACTTTCCGACGATCTCCCAAGAGTTTCACCTTGCCTTGAACTTGCTGGCTGCTCCCTCCAGCGAGAGCGTTTCTAAACACTTGGGTGGAAGCAGCCAACGGCCAGCGGGGCGGGGAGGAGGGAGGGAGGGCGGCCGCAAGCACATGGCCCCGGCCTCCTCCCGTGATGTCCTCGGGGAGACCCAGGCGAGGGGAGCTCAAGCCCCCCCTGCAAGGGCCATCGGGCAGGACGGGCAAAGCAGGCCCCATGGCGGGCCCAGAGACTGGGCAAGATGCGGAGGCACGTGCGGAGGAGCAAGGGGGCTGCACCGGGACCCCGCCTGTGCTGAGCGTGCATCCGAGGGGGCAGAGCCCAAGGAAGGGTGGGGGGGAGGCTTGCTCGGCCAAAGAGATAGCAGAGACCCCCTGGGCTCAATAAAGGAGAATTTCTGTAACTCAAAGTTGAACATTGGGCTCCTTAGTGCAGGGAGGAGAAGGAGGAGGAGGAGAAGAAGGAGAAGAAGCAGAAGGAGAAGGAGAAGAAGAAGAGGAAGAAGGGGAAGGGGAAGAAGAGGAAGGGGAAGGGGAAGGGGAAGGAGAAAGAAGAAGAAGAAGAAGAAGAACAACAACAACAACAACAACAACTACTACTACTACTACTACTACTACTACTACTACTACTACTACTACTACTACTACTACTACTACTACTGAGGGGTCCTTGGTGCTCCCTGAGCTTGTTTGTTTTCTGGCAGACGTTTCATTACCAAACTAGGTAACAGCATCAGTGCTAGAAGGGAGAACGGTTTGTGGAGAGGAGGAGGAAAAACAACTGAGGGGTCCTTGGTGCTCTCTGAGCTTGTTCGTTCTCTGTTCATTACCAAACTAGGCAACAGCATCAGCAGAACAGACAATGATGTTACCTAGTTTGGGCAATGAAAGGCCAGTCTAGAGAAAAGAGGGACTGGGGGGGTGGGAGAGATGATAGCAGCGTTCCAGTATTTGAGGGGCTGCCCCAAAGAAGAGGAGGGGGTCAAGCTCTTCTCCAGAGCTCCTGAAGGCAGGACAAGAAGCAACGGAAACTCATCAAGGAGAGAAGCAACCTGGAACTAAGGAGAAACCTCCTAAGAGTGAGGACAGTTAACCAGTGGAACAGCTTGCCACCAGAAGTTGTGGTGGGTGCTTCATCACTGGAGGTTTTCAAGAAAAGGCTGGACAGCCCCTTGTCTGAGATGGTACAGGGCCTCCTACTTGAGCAGGAGGTTGGACTAGAAGACCTCCAGGGTCCCTTCCAGCTCTATTCTATCCTGATTCGGGTCCCACCAACCCAGCCCACATACAAGCATTTTCAGGAGAAACGGGCTGCAACCTGTCCGTCATTAAAACCTTCCAGGCCTCTCGGAGGATCTGCCCAAAGCCTTCGGCTTGAGCGGAAGGCTAATCGGGCTGCCAATCTCACAGGCCGCCCTCGGCTGCCAGCTCAGCTGCCCCAGGGCGAGACCAGACCAGCGGCCCGGCTGAACCTTGACCAGAGCTGTGCAAGCAACTACAAAGGGCTTAACCCGGCCCTTGCATCCAACAGGGCCCGTGGGGAAACTGCCAGAGAAAAGCCATGCCTTTGGCCCCAACAGGAAAAAGAAAAAACAGGATTTATGGCTGTTTGTTGCAGATTAAGAATAAATCTGGAAGCCAAGCAGGAATCTGAAGCTAAGGAGGAGGCCGGCCCTTCTGCTCCGTATCAGCCTGACCCTTGGATGGCCTTCCTGCACTCGGCGCTCTGCTCTGGAAGGTGGAGGTTATGCGCCGGGTCGCCCTGACCGAAGGCAAAACCTTTGATCCAGTCACTGCCCTGGATGGAACCGCCTATCTTGGGGAAGATCGTTCACCACCAACTGGATTTATGTTGTGTGCACAGCTTATCTGCCTGGGACAAAACAGGTTTATGAGCCTGGGCCCTGAAAGGGACTTGAGAACCGGCATGACTCAACTCCGGCTCTTCCTTCACTTTGAGGCAGGTGCCTCAACTTCCCTGCTCCCAAGCAGACAGCCGGAGGCTCCCCAAGGGCAAATGCTGGGGTTCCCCTTCCCTGCAGAGCTACTGCTGCAGTGTCTAGGCCAGGGGTAGGCCACCTTGGCTCTTTTATGGCTCATGGACTTCAACGCCCAGAATTCCTGAGCCAGCATGAGGGAAACTTTGGCCCCTTCATGACTGGTGGACTTCAACTCCCAGAATTCCTGAGCCAGCATGGGGGAATTATGGCCCCTTCATGACTGGTGGACTTCAACTCCCAGAATTCCTGAGCCAGCCACGCTGAGGGGAAAGGGAGAGGTTTCCAAGCTGAGCACTGCTGGCTCAGGAATTCTGGGCGTTGAAGTCCACGAGTCATGAAGGGAGCCATAGTTCCCCCATGCTGGCAGAGGGAATTTTGGGAGTTGAAGTCCACCAGTCAGAAAAGAGCCAAGGTTGCCTACCCCTGGTTTAGGGAGACTCTCCATAGTCATGGTGGTCCCAAAGGTGCTTTTTCCAAAAGGCAACTGGAGTTTTTTCCCAAAGGTGCTTTTTTCACGAGGCAACCGGACTTTCTTGTGTTTTTTTGAGGATGTTTCGCTTCTCATCCAAGAAGCTTTTTCAGCTCTGACCGGAAGGTGGGGAATGGAGGGATCCAGTCCTTCCTACCATCCAGTCAGAGCTGAAGAAGCTTCTTGGATGAGAAGTGAAAAAGCTGAGAAAGTCCAGTTGCCTTTTGGAAAAGGGAGCTTTGGGACCACCGTTTCAGTGAAGAAATGGTACCGAGATGCGCATTTAGTGAAAAAAAGGGTCGTGGCATCATACGTGTTACAAATCCACAACGCAGATAAAATCTACAGGCAATTTATAAAATCCCTGGAAAAGCTGAAGAAAGGCAGCTACGGAGGAACTCAAGCAGAGAAGGAAGATTAAAAATAGCAAAGCCGGTCCATGGATTTTACAGTGTCTGACGGCTGACAATGTTGTTTTTGAGCAGAAAAGGCAGACCTCCATGGGGGTGGGCCTACTGCTCTTGTCTACTTGGAAACAGCAACTGGCATCCTTCGGGGTGCTTTAGGGTACCCACACACACACCTTCCAGAGGCAGAGGCACCCCAATGCTCCTGCCTATGTTGGTAGACCCTGCTCGACAGGGTGAATGCCCAATCAATTTAATTAAAAGACTGGTGTTTTTGCATCTGTGCATGTCCAATGCAAACTGGAGGAGGAGGAGGAGGAGGAGGAGGAGGAGGAGGAGGAGGAGGAGGACCCTCCTAAAAATACTGTCCTGCTAAGTCCCTACATGGAGAACCAAGGTGGGCTGTCTTTTGCGATACCTGTGGCTGAACTCTTGTCCTGCAGCTAAGCAGAGGTGTTACTAGAGGCCAACTCCGCTGTGTCACATGGTTTACTCACAGTCTTGAGCCTCTGCCACGGCCTGACATAGGGAGGAGGCTCCCTACCATTTCCACAGGGTGCACGCACACACACACACTGAGCCACCCCAGGAGCAGCACATTTTCTTCTTAGTGCTGCTCGTTTTTTTGGTGTAAACCCATGTGGAGGTCATGAACTCTTTAAAACAAACAGAGCTGAGGTCATTGTTAGTGAGAAATAAAACAAAACGTGCTCCCCGGCCAGGGCAAC
>JARGCV010001274.1:60000-69084 GCA_034064705.1 Bothrops alternatus | reverse complement strand
GGTCGTATCAATCAAAATAATAATTAAAGGTTTCTCCCCCGCGCATCCCTGGAGAAAACAAAATCACACACGAACTAAATTATGAATGGGCCAGAGGGTGCCTAATTAAAAAACAAACGGGCGATTTGGCAAAAGAACATGCCTCAGACTTTGTGTGCGTGTGTGTGAGAGAGAGAGAGGGAGAGAGGAGGTGGGAGAGTGAGAGTGAGAGTGAGAGTGAGTGAGTGGGTGAGAGAGAGAGAGAGAGATGCACAAATATAGTTAGAGAGATGTACACAGAAACACCCGCGCAGAGCCAAAGGCGCAAACCCCGCAAACCCCCTCTAAAACCTCCCCACACACACGCACATTTTACCCAGAGAAAAATCCGACACCGGGCGGGTATGTTTCAACCCAACCAGCAGAAAACCGCAGGGCCAGCAGGCCAAGTTCTGTTCCCCGGGCCGAAAGAAAGATCCGGCAAGGGAAAATCTTTTTAGGGGTCTCAGATCCCAGGCCCTGCCGGAGGAGGGCTCGCGGCGGGGGTCAGAGGAGACGGGGGCTAAGGCAGAGCCTGGGGGCGGCTTCCTTGGGGGGAACCAGTCCTTCGGAAACCTGACCCCTCTCCGACAAGCCAGACGGCGGCCAGTGGAGACGGGTCTAGAGTCAGCCAGTGCACTGAAGCCGGCGAGCCGGCGGGCCCCTTCCTGGTGAGGAAGCGCTGTCTTACAAGCCCAAGGCTTGGGGGCGTGGGGAAAGTTTACGGAGACCCCCTCCCCTGGGCGCATCTCTCTCTGGTTCGGGTGCCGCCGGTGATCGCCCTGGGAAGCGAACCCAAAGCCTATTCGGAGCAACTCCGAAGGCGCTGCTTCTGCTGGGGGAGCTTCGGCCTAGATTCCATGGGGTGCAGCTTCTTCGGGGTCCCCCCTCTCCCCAAGTCTTCCTGCACCGATCAGGATGAGTGGTGTCCGGCTGCTGATCCAGGTAAATCCGTGCGTAAAAGTTTGGCTGTCCTTGCTCCCCCCCCCCGGGGCGCCGGTTGCTCGCCAGAAGAATGCCAGCAGATGAGCTCTCCCCCCCCACACACACACCTCCAGAGACCATCCCTGCAAGCCGAGGGGTCCTGCCCTTTGAGTTGGCCGTCTGGCCAGCAGCCCTGCAAGGCTGTTCTGGAGAGGGCAGGGCAAAGGATTGGGCCAGGCGCACGCAGCCCGCAGTTGGCCCCTTCCTTTCCTTCCTCTCCCCAGGCGCCCTGCGAGGTCAGCAGGACTTACTCTCCAGTCGGCCGCGCGAGCCTTCCCACAGCAAAATTCCCCTGCAAAGAGGGGGAACGGGGCTCGCTTCCCCTTCCCAAATAAACTGCGCGCGCGGCGCCCCAAGCTCTCCAACCCCAGTCTTTGGCCGCCCAGAGCGCAGCTGTTTCGTCCTCCTGTTTTCTGGGTGTCTTTCTCGAGGTGAAGCCCGCCGCCTGGGCCGCACCCTGTCCGGCTAAGCTTAGGATCTGCCTTCCTCCTTTCGAAAGCGGCCGTGTCCAAAGCCTTGTGTTTTTCAAACTAAGCCAGGAGGCTAGAAATAGGTGCAAACGGAGCCTAAAACGCGCGTCTCTTCTCCAGATCTAATCCAAACTCCTAATTTGCCTGGGCCTTTTTTTCAGGTTAATAATAACAAGAATATTTCTGCTTTCTAAGTGGCGGTTTTCTTTTGAAATAGTAAGAAGAGCAAAATCTGAAGAACAAGGCAGCCGTCTCCTCTTGTATTTATTTTCTAAACTTCCTGTCTCTTTTCAAAGTTCGGTATCTTCGGAGTTTTCAGAGACGATCCGAACCGCCCCTCCGGCAACCTATTTTTACAGGATCTCTTTCCCCCCAAATCGAGAATCCACGTGGATCGCGCGTTCAGGGTCGAAGAGGTATTTGAGAGGTATTCAATTCGGAATAAAGAGCGGAACGAAAAGCCTAATCCGAATGATCTTTGGATTCCCTGGGCGATTGAATTTTCTGCGAGAAGCCGAAGATTTTACCCCCTTCCTTTTTGGCCCTAAATGAAAGTTTAATTAAAAATAAAATAAAGTAAAATAAAATAAAATAAAAAATAAAAAAATAGCAGTTTAGGCGCCAGCACTTTCCCGCAGCCCCGCCCCTTGCCCACCTCAAGGGAGGCGAAGGAAAAGATAGGTGGTGACTAATTCCGGGGTGAGAGGCCAAGGGTTCCCCTTTTCAACATAATTTAATTTCTTTCTCTATAAATACTAAATGTAAACTGTAGCCACTGAAGCAAGTTTTCGCCTGTAGCAATAAAACCCTCGTTTTCTGTCGTATTTCAGGACCAGGAATGCCAAAGGAACGTGGGCTTGAATACAAAGCGGTAATCAATCCGGCCACGAATAAAAGGGGGGTGGGTTCCCCCTCCCCTCTTTCCCCCTCCCTCCCGCTCGCTTCTGCCTCTCTTTTATTATAATGAATTAATTCGACTTTATTTATCCCATTTTCTGGAGCTGACAGAATGTTAATTTGAGTTGAAATTTCTCTCGCCTCTCACTCTCTGACCTTTAGCCCCAGGCTGGCGTGTTGTAATAACCTGAATCTTTCAACAGAAGCCCTGATAATTGTTACCTTATTAGCATGCAAATTGTTTAATTAATATTATTATGGAGAAGCATACAATCCGTCCGTCACTTGACCTCGAGAGCAAGTCCACGTAGCAACCAGCTCCCCGCATTTCAATGGACACATTTCAAAAGCGACTTTGCAATTATATAGATCTAGATCTAGATATATAGATATATAGATACACACACACACACACACACACACACACACGCTTTCTCTCTCTCTCTCCCGCTTTCTCTCTCTCTCTCTCTCCCCCTCTCCCTCTCCCCCCCCTCTCTCTCTCTCACACACACACACACACACTCCCCACTTTCTCTCTCTCCCATACACACACACAAACACACATGAATCTTTTCCCTTGTCTTTCTCGGCTCCTTGTTGAAGTTCAAATAGCAATGACGGTGGCGATAAAAATAATAATAATAATCTCTTAAAATGCTTGAGAAGAATCTTTCTGGGGGAGGGAGGGAAGGAGGGAGGGAGAGAAGGGGGGAGACACCCTTTGATCCCACTCTTTCTTGATATCTTTTCATACCGCCACTCTATCTTCAAACAGAAAAGAAAAGAGAAAAAAAAAAAGCCGGGCGCGCACAAATGAGCGAAATGGTTTTATTCTTTTCTCCCTTAATTTTTTTTAATGTGATGTTTTTTTTCCTTTTCTTTCTTTCTTTTTTCCAACATCAAAATTTTTCATAATTGCTTCCATGCCAATAGAAGCAGCGGCTTTCAAGGCAAGCGATTTTCGTGGTTGTTCTAGTAAAGCTGGATTGGAGGAGCAGCGCAGTGAGACGGGGGGGGGAGCGCGTACGGAGGGTTGCGGGGGGGGGGGCGGACGGAGGGAGGGAGGAAAAAAGAATAGCAGCCCTTGACATGCAGTCCTAGGAGACGTCGCATTTAAATCTCTTTTTCTATAGCCGAGTGACATTGTCAGATGCTAGCTTTAATTAACTTGATAATAAGACGTACAAGGCGCGCATTCGGGACGCCCAGCGCTCCCCTCCGTCCGTATATATATATATATATTCATTCCGAGGGGCTTTATCTTTGGCAGGATTTGGGGCTCCTTCCCTGCAAAGCCGGAAGAGCCCCCCCTGAAATTCTCCTGCACCCGAAACCCACCCCTCCCCCCAAAACAATAACCTCCTCCCGGGCTGAAACAAGGCGCCGGACAAAGAAAAGTCAAGGCGGGTGGAGAAGAGAGACCGAAGGGGGGGGACTCTGGGTCTGTCCCCCACCCTACATACCCACCCTCCGTCTCGGCTGCCCCATCCCGAGCCCGCGGGCGAGAGACCCTTTAGGGGCGCGTGGCTGCTCCGTTTTGGAATGGGGGGGGATTTCCCCACGTCCTGGATAAACAGAGGGTTAGCTGGGGGGCGGGTGGGCACCTCTTGTAGGACCTGAGAGAGCCCGGCCCGTTGCTGGAGCGGTGGGGGGGGGCGCACCCCCTCTGTTTGTCCTCTTCTCTTCAAACGCCAGATCCTTCTCTAAGGAAAGCCTTGCGGGAGGAGTTGAGACAAGGCCTTTTTTGGGCGGGGGTGGGGGGTGGGTCCCGGGCGGGGATCCGGCGCTCACCTCCGCGGCGAGGCTCCCGGCGCTGCTGGCGGTGCCGACGCGCGAAGACAAGCGGGGCGCTCTCGCCGCCGGCCCTCTGCGCGCTCCCCCCAGTCTGCGAAATCAAGAAAGAACCGGGGGGCGGCGGTTTACTTTTGAGTAGAGAGGAACGCCAGCCCTTTACTTCTGTACCTGGTTATTGTTTTAATCATAGGCTGGTGGAGTTGTCCTCTCTGTCGGTCAAGTCTACCTCACAGGGTTGTTGGGAGGGGGACGAAGGAATAATGGGCTCCCCGCTTGGATCAACAGAAGAAGGAAAATTCCTGTCCCAAGGAGAGTACGGTGGGCAAGGGAGGGGGGCAGAGGAGCCATGCTCCCCTCCCCGAGGATCAAGGGGTCTTTTGGTGAAGGGACCTCTGGTCTCCATCAACCCTGGGAATCATTCCAGATCGAAGACAAGCAAAGATTTAAGTCTATAGAGGGGAGAGGGAATGGACCCCCCCAAATGTTGGCACAGAAAGACAGGCAGGCAGGCAGAAGCTAAACAAAAAAATAAACAAGAAAACAATTTTGCATTCAGCTTAAAGTTTAAAGAGTTTAAAGCGCGCGGCTGCATCTTGTGGTGGTGAATTCCACCAGCCAGCGCGACATGTTTAGGCTGGATCTGGCATTTTTATCTGCCACTGGAGGCCTTCCCAAGGAGCCTGGGATAGGCAGATGGGCAAGGCTTCAATATTGTGATTATTATTTTATTATTTTAAAAAGGGGGTGGCTGGAGAGTCTTTGAAATTAGTTATGAAGGAACCCCCAATGCCTTTCGAAGGCCAGGCAAAGATGCAGCAGCCCCTTCCACCCCACCCCCACCCCAAAATCTCTCTTCACTTCCTGGGAGATCATGGGGCCCCAGAACTCAAGGAGGGGGCTTGCCCCCCACATCTTTCAGCCTGGGAGGGTCCCTAGGCCCATCCAGATCCCTTTGCTTCCACCCAGCATAGAGACAGTTTGAAGATGGAAGCACCCACCCTTGGCTTACTCTGTTGGGTGAACCCAGCCAGTTCTGACCTGCAATTAAACTATGGCTAAGTCTGGCTTAGTAACTGGTAGTAGGATTGGCAGGCAATGTAGGGGTGGCCTGGAGCCCCCAGGGTTGTGAGGAAGAAGAAGGATGCTCTGTGATGGAAAGGGACTCTTTTAAGGAATAAATTTCCAATAAAAATAAAAATAATAACAATTCTTAGGCTCTGGGTTAGGGCTTGAATTATTATGTTTCTACCAGTCTTAGACTGTGAATCTACTTCAGATCACCCACACATGATAAGAAAACATATCACACACCCATTGATGATAGCTTTAACACAATCAGACACCTACATCTGCCTATCCCAGGTCCTTGGGAAGGGCTCATAGCAGACAAAAATGCCAGATCCAGTCTAAAGATCTGGCTGACTGTGTAACCAACCATCATAAAGCACAATACACAGATTGTGGTTAGATCCTGCAAGAGAGGAAAGAGCAACAGATTGTCCATTCTTATTTATTTCATGAAAAAAAAAATAAAACACCAAGAGCCACAGTTGTCCAGCGTTCTGGTGTCTGAATGCAGGCAGGCAGGTAGATAGGAAGATCCTACAGTGCTTGGAGCCCCAGACCTGCACCATAGCATCCCTTGACTGGAGCTTCCCAGATTCCCAGCCCTCTATTCCTCTCAGGAGGGGCCTGTCCTGTCTGGGAAGCCCTGCAGGCCCCTGGAGAAGAGAGGGGAGGGGGTGTGAATGAATAGGGGCTGGGTGAGAAGCAGCAGTTCCATCAACTCCTTCCAATGGTTTGCTTACAGGAATAGCTTCATTCCGGAACAGGCTGCAACCTCCCCAGAACGGCATGGATGAGATGGGGGGGGACTTCTCTCACAATGTCCAATTCATGGGTGGAGGGATCCCTGCCAACAGTGCCCCCTCCCCAACCTTGAAGAAGGCTGCCATCTCCACCATCCTTGGCTCCAGAAAGAAACACACAAACACACACGGTGGGTGGGTCCCTGGGCCCCTTATTCTCACAGTCTGTAAGAGGTGCAGGGCTTCATCCTATGCTGGGTCAGTCCATCTGTGGATTAACTCAATGTGCATGAGTCTCAGTGGGAACGTGTTCACCCACGGGAGAAAGTTAAGAAAGCTGTACAGTGGTGGTGGTGGGGCGGTGCTGATCTACAGTCCCAGCATCCCTTGCCAATGGCTCATGCTGGTAAAAGCTGCAGAGATTTGAAGGCTGGCATCAGCAGGGTAACTTTCAAAGGGGTGGACTTCAAATCCACCCCTTGGAATCCCCCAGCCAACATGCTGGCTAGGAAATTCTGGGAGTTGAAGTCCCCGTGGCTGAAAGTTGCCCGGTTGAGAAATTCTGCTCTAGAAGTTTGTCTGTTTTCCATTGCTTAGATAACATGGGCATAGTTCAAAGCTGGTTATTACTGAAGGGGAGACCACTAGGAGATCCAAGGGCTTTGGGCCAGACTGGGAACTGAAAATAAAGAAAGAACAGAGGCCTATTCCAGACAAAGGCTGTGGCACCCCCTTCTGTATGGCTGCAACACATTTCTACAGAGGTGTCTGTGAAGATACCAGGAGCAGCCTGCACTAAAGATAGACTGGGTCTAGAGAAATTCTGCCAACAATCCCTGGAAGAGAAACCAAGGGAGTCCTTAATCTAAAATTGGAGTTTGGCTCTGACCTAAGTTTATGTCTCCTTTTAAAAAAATGGAGAAGGAGAAGAAGGAATAATATGCTGGTCTATGACCACAATATAGACAGCAGTAGTAGCAGCAGCAGCAGCAGCAGGAGGAGGAAGAGGGGGAGGAGGAGGAGCTTGGCTGTTCTGTTGCAAACATTTCATGACCCAACTAGGTAACACCATTGGTGCTAGAAGGGAGGGGGGTTTGTGGAAGCGAGGAGGGGGAGGAAGAGGAGGAGGAATAGTAGTCCTTGGCTGAAAATGCCAAATCCAGTCTAAACATCTGGCTGACTTTGCAACCGGCCATAATGGAGGAATTGATATGCATTCTGCTAAGTGAATCGGCCCAGAAGGGGAGGTGGCGCTGGAAAATGTTCCCTTTATTTAAACCTGAGTTTCGGTGCCAAGGAGCATTTTCATGAAGTCATCAGACTTTCTTGCACATTCGTCTTGTGAGCCAGCCTGGCCTATGCACACACGTGGAGTCATCCATACGTCCAAGATGCATTAGTTAAATAAATGGATAGCTGCCTTCTTGTTTTTCGGCTACTGCCCCCTGTTAAATAATAATATTCAAAACCAACATGAGAGAATTATTTGTTTCCCCCCCCCCTCTGGTTTTTTTTGAAGTTACAGCTTAAAAAAGAGTCCTAATTCATACCCACGACCATGAACATGAGGTTATATGTTTCTCTTTTTAACAGGCATGTCAGACAAACTGTGTGGCCGCATGTTTAGTCTCTGAGCTCCTGAAAAGGCAGCTCAGTGACAGCCCCGGGTCTGTAAAACACAGGCTCAAAATTGTGCGCTTGTTCATCCAGCCCAACCTCTGGAAATATTCAGCCCCAAATCAGCCCTACAGTGGGGTGCAGGGATTGCCCTCCAGGTGCTGATGACTTTTCCTTGGTCCTTTAAAAACCAGGATTCTCCCAATGACCCAAGGGTGGAAGCACGAGGGTTTCCTTTCAGAACAGATGGTCAAAAGAAAGAGTGAGGGTCGATGGTGGAAAGGATGGCAAAGGCAGGTCCCTGGAGGTACCTCCATAATCAGAGATGGTCTATCTTAAAACAACACTGTTGAAACAAGGGGAAGAACTGGTTGCGAGTCCCTTTTTTCAGTGTGGTTGCAACTTCAAATAGTCACTAAATGAATGATTGTAAGTCAAGAAATACCCGTAGTAAATGGGGGGTCACTCAGTACAGAAAACTGTGATTTGCAATTGCGGTAGGTAATGACATTGTCATAAAATGCTGAGTACATAAGTAGTTTAGTTTAGTTTATTCACACTTATATGCCGCCCTTCTCCGAAGACCGAGGGCGGCTCACAACAAGAATACAATAACAATTTTAAAATTAGCCACATTCATACCACATACAAACACAATCAATTGTGTAAGTCCAGAGCTATCAGAAACACCATCCAATGGAAGGTCTACTTCTCCTCCTTCACTTTAAAATCTAGGATTGAAAAGAAGAGGTTGATTTTAATGAGAAACTCTTTCACTGCAAAAACCTATGGACCGAAATGCAGATTTTGTGCAGATTTTCTCCTCTGGAAACACCAAAGAAGCTGAGTGTAGAAAACCAGCTAAGAGAATTTGAGGTGCATGATTACAAGATCCTGTCCAGTGGAGAAGTTCAACAAAGCTATTCAAATGTTTTCATCCAGCATCTTTTCTTCTAGAAAGAGGGTGATGAGCAAAAGATGGACTCAGTCCTCTTAGCTGTTTAAAGCCCAGTTTGATCTTTTGTGCTGAATTCACAGGATGCATTATGCTGAAGGAGTTAGCCCATTTTTCTATTTTCATACAACAGGCTGGATCACTAACCGGCAGATCATATCTCAGCCAAGCACAGCCTCTGGACATGGCCAAACATCCATCTGAGCATCTTCTGAAACTACTGAATGTCTCCATTCTTTATAAGTAATTTCTTCATTCTTTAATCAGTAAGGTAAGCTGACTCTCTATAGAAAATTGTGAAAGTCCTAATGAAACTTTAAGACTTCAACTCCCAGAATTCTCCAGCCAACAGTTTGGGGAATCTTAAGAGACATGGATTTTGATCTCCCCGTGCTGAGG
The DNA here is from genome assembly GCA_034064705.1 of Bothrops alternatus. Lineage (NCBI taxonomy): Eukaryota > Metazoa > Chordata > Lepidosauria > Squamata > Viperidae > Bothrops > Bothrops alternatus. Next base: position 60,142 of record JARGCV010001274.1, on the reverse strand, counting down.
AATTCTGGGAGTTGAAGTCTGCACATTCTAAAGTTGCTAAGGCTGAGAAATATTGGATTAATGGAAAGAAAAATCTTTCTCAGTGATTCTGGCTGGGTTCCAGAAGAAAGACAAGAATGTCTGTGCAAATTGTTGCATGGAA